>MU748738.1:148721-175805 GCA_026770625.1 Nicotiana glauca
CCTATTTATTTTCCACCATATATTTCATAACTGCACATGTTTATCTGGTAGTCTGGTCTAGCCTCGTCACTACTTCGCCGGGGTTAGGCTAGGCACTTACCAGCACATGGGTCCGTTATGCAGATGCTACACTCTGTGCATCTTTTTGCACAGATCACAGCGCCGGAGCAGCAGCTTTTGGACAATAGTAGAGGATTCGAGAGTTGACTTCAATCCAGAGACCCCGAGGTAGCCTTGCTGACGTCCGCAGGCCCGGAGTCTCTCTATCTCTATTTTAGTTTGTTATCTTTGTACCGAAACAAACAGTTTTATGCTTCATTCGAACCTTGTATTTAGTATTCTCTAGACGTTCGTTAGTATTGTGACACCAGTCTTTGGTAGAGGATTTTGTTAAAATTTCTGCATTTCTTTCAGTTAATTATATTTGAGACTTCCGCTTTATTATTAAATACTTCATTGTTTCTAATATTGTTGATGTTCGCTAAAAGAAGTAATTGATGATTGGCTTGCCTAGCTCCTACTAGTAGGCGCCATCACGACTCCCGAGGGTGGAAAATCCGGGTAACTAGAAAAGGTTAAAGAAATGTTACCCAATGATCTCCTCTTCAAAACCCTCTCAAAAATTTCCCTCTCCCGAGCTCTAATTTGACTTTTCCAACTTTTGAAACTAAACCCTCGCATTTCATATTTCACACCAGAGGTTTCCGCTTCTGCGGTCCCGCTTCTGCGGACCAAGTGCCGCTTCTATGGCTTTTTCCTTAATTGCCAAGTTCCGCTTCTGTGGTCTCATACCGCACCTGCGGATTCCACTTCTGCGGAATATATACCGCTTCTGCGGTTTCGAACAAACAGCTCAGGGCTGCATTTGCGATGATGATCTCGCAGGTACGAAACCGCACCTGCGGAAAATCTTCCGCTTCTGCAAAAAACTGAGGGGACACCAACGTCGGATTCTGCGATGCCCAGGCCACTTTTGCGGCTCCGCTTCTGCAGTTCCCAAGCCGCAGAAGAGAAAATACCAGAAGCAGAAATGCCTCAGTTGCAGCAACACTTCTCCGATCTTCCGTCAACCATCCGAAATCATCTTGAGGACCCCGGAACCTCAACCAATCCTATGGACATATCCCATAACATCGTTCAAACTTGTACCAACCCTTAAACCGCCTAAAACAACATCGGAAACTCAAATAAATCAAGGATTTCAGCCTAAGAACTTCCAATTTCATCAAAATACACTTTTGATCAAAAACCTAACAAAAACACGTCTGAATGACCTAAAATTTTGCACACACTTCCCAAATCACATGACGAAGTTACTACAACTTTCGGAATTCCATTCCGACCCTCGGATCAAAAACTCACTATCAGATCGGAAACTTCAAAAATTCAAACTTCGGCATTTCAAGCCTAAATTAGCCACGGACCTCCAAAATACATTTTGAACACCCTCCCAACCCCGAAATCACCTAACGGAGCTAACGAAACCATTGGATTTTCATTCTGAGGCCGTCTTCACACTGTTTCGACTACGGACCACTTTCCAACTCTTAAGCTCTCATTTAGAGACTAAGTTTCCCAAAACTCTCCGAAACCCAACACGGAACGTCCCGGCAAACCAAAATAGCATAAATGAACTTAGGGGAAGCAGTTAATAAGGGATCGGGGCGTTAATTCTTAAGACGACCGGCCAGGTCGTCACATTGGCCTTTCCCGAATGATATAAAATGGTGATGTCATAATCCTTCAACATATCCAACCACCTCCTCTTCCTCAAATTAAACTCCCTTTGCTTGAACAAGTACTGAAGACTCTTGTGATCGGTGAATATCTTACATGCCATGCCATACAGATAAGCCTCCAAATCTTCAATGCGTGAACTATGGCTGCCAACTCCAAATCATGAACCGGATAGTTCTTATCATGAATTTCAACTGCCTCGAAGCATAGGCAATGACTTTGCCATCCTGCATCAACACTGCTCCAAGCCAAACATGGGAAGCATCACAATAGACTGTATAAGGCCCTGAACCTGTGGGCAAAACCAACACTGGTGCCGTAGTCAGAGCTTTCTTGAGCTTCTGAAAGCTCGCCTCACACTCATCCGACCATCTGAACTGGGCACCCTTCTAGGTTAATCTGGTCATCGGGGCTGCAATAGATGAAAACCCCTCCACGAACCGTCGATAGTAGCCTGCCAACCCAAAGAAACTTCGAATCTCTGTAGTTGATGCTGGTCTAGGCCAGTTCTTGACTGCCTCAATCTTCTTTGGGTCCACCTGAATACCCTCTGCTGATACAACATGACCCAAAAATGCAACTGAACCCAACCAGAATCCACACTTCGAGAACTTAGCATTAACTGACTATCCCTCAGAGTCTGAAGAACCACTCTAAGGTGCTGCTCGTGCTCCTCCTAACTGTGGGAATATATCAATATATCATCAATGAAGACTATCACGAACGAGTCCAAATACGGCTTGAACATTCGGTTCATCAAGTCCATAAAAGTTGCTGGGGAATTTGTCAACCCGAATGACATAACCAAGAACTCATAATTCCTGTACCGAGTGCGAAAAGCTGTCTTAGGGACATCGGTGCCCTAATCCTCAACTGATGGTAGCCAGATCGCAAGTCAATCTTGGAAAATACCTTGGTACCCTAAAGGTGATCGAACAAATCATCAATCCTTGGCAACGGATACTTATTCTTGATTGTAACCTTGTTCAATTGCAGGTAATCAATATTTTTTCTCATTGACCCATCCTTTTTATTGACAAATAACACCGGCGCACCCCAAGGCGAAACACTGGGTCTAATGAAACCCTTCTCCAGCAAATCCTGCAATTGATCCTTTAACATCTTCAACTCTGGCGGGGCCATGCGATATGGTGGAATGGAAATGGGCTGAGTGGCCGGAGCTAGTTCAATATAAAAATTAATATCCCTGTCGGGCGGCATACCCGGTAGGTCTGAAGGGAAAACCTTGGGGAACTCCCGAACAATAGTAACATAATCAATAGAAGGGACCTCTATACGGCATACGACGTCCGTTTTTAACCAAATTTTACAGGTTGGACTTAAAACATATATAAGACTTGTACCGGGCATCGGAACAAAAATACGGGCCCGATACCATCGCTTTCTAATCAGATTTCATTCCCAATTTTCTTAAACATTTCCAGAAAATAATTTTTCTAAAAAATTCATTTCTCGGGCTCGGGACCTTGGAATTCGATTCCGGGCATATGCCCAAGTCCCATATTTTCCTACAGACCCTCCGGGACCATCAAATCATGGTCCGGATCCATTTTCTCAAAATATTGATCAAAGTCAAATTTATTCATTTTAACATCAAAACTTAGCGTTTTTCATAGGATTTCATATTTAAGCTTTCCGGTTACGCGTCCGGACTGTGCACACAAATTGATACGACTCTAAATGAGATTTTCAAGGCCTCGGAGACACAGAATTCAATTAAAAATAGATGATGACCCTTTTGGATCGTCACACTATCACTATGTGCGTGACATGCTTCAGTTTGGACTATTTCTCCACATCATGTTTCTTTTGCTGATCTTCTGGCTAAAGCATTATCTGGAGCTTTTCACCATTATTTGTTGTCCAAGCTTGGTGTCCAGTCGACCTTCACCTAGAGTGGGTTGATAGAAATACAACACTCCAAGCCCAATCTACGGATCAACCTCAAGTCAACCCTTCAGCGACTTGATTTGTTATGAATGGTTTTAATGTGTCCTTTATAGTCGTTTTACGTGACTTTATATTGTAAATATATATAGGGATATTTTGTACGGAAGGTTCTGCATGGTTCATTTTTTGATTACATAAATTATTTGGGATTTTTGCCCAATTTCATGTCTCAAATTTCCTCGATTGTATGATGTCATCACCTAGACGCTTCCCCTGGAACCCAGAACCTTTGCCACTGAACCCAAAGCCCTTATGTTACTAGGTTCAGCGTGCCTTTGTTTATACACATGCAACGAATTTTTCAATACAAATACATGGTGCGAAAAAAAGTCACTGGATTCACCCTATCCCGCACATTCTACTGTAGCTTTACCTCTAGCTATGAACATCGTGAACATTTTTTGTATTGGACAAAGCTATTTCGCGCATTTCGTCAAGATAAATAATGCAGATTCTATCATAAGTCATTTCCGCCAAGAAAAAAGTGCAACACCTATAAATTCATGAGACATAATTTGTGAAACGGCTCAATTAAGTTTCATATCGGTTCGAGAACTAATTCCTATCATTATAAAACGCATATGAGAAACAGAGGAATAGACTAATCTTTTTTTAAAAAAATTACGATGACCAAGAGATATTGGAGACACATATCCCTCTTATTTTAGTGGAGGTTTACTTAATTTATGGTCTAAGTCTCTTCTCTCGATTACTTTAATTTTGTAGTCGTGCATTTAGCTTATTTTCAAGATACATTATTGACAAGATGTACTTAAGCTTTTTTATTTTTCCAATTGTGGATGAGATCATCATACTAATAGTTTGAATTGAGAAAAATATAATCTTGAAGATCATTTTATAGTATATCCACTGTTGAGCAATGTATATTTTAAGAACCCAAAAATGAAAAAACTCCAAGATAGAGGAATGTAATGCCAATATAATACTCCTTTCTTTATAGTTGACCCAGTCTTATTCAGCATCGTCCATTTATCTAATGACCAAAGAAACAAAAAAATAAATATGATTGTATGGATGAGGGAGACGACCGAAAGTCAGGAACGACAGGCAAAAAGTTTTCTGACCAACAAATTTCTTTCCTCAATTGCCTTCATTTCTTTATTTGTATTTTAAAAAAAAAATCTGAATCTTTTTTTTTTGTGTTTGGGTAGATTTTTCTTTGAAGATACAAAAACAGAAGCAAAAAAAAAAGTTCGAAATATTTTAGTCTTTTGCTCCTAATTAATTTTTTTAAGGCAACTAAACAAACATGTCTGTAAAAAATCACAAAAAGTTGTCACTTCCAAAAAGAGGCAACTGTGTGTTTGTTATTCAATATTACTCCCTCCGGTCCAAAATAAGTGATTTTTTGGATGTTTTCACACAGATTAAAAAATTCACCTTTTAACATTAATTAGCAATGAAATTGACCATATTAACATTTACTATCTCACATAAACACTCCTAACACATATTCCAACACTATATATTCCAAGGACAATGTAGGAAAAAAATAATTAATTCATTATTGAAATCTGAAAAACTTACTTATTTTGGACCACAAGAAAAAGACCAAAAAATCACTTATTTTGGACCAGAGGGAGTAACTAGTATTAGTACCCACGCAATGCGCGGACACAAATTATGTCGGATTGTGATTTGGATTATTTGAATTATGTATAAATAACTTTAAAATATAAACCTTTCAGATAAAATTTATAGATAATCATTAGGTATTAATTAAGAAGGAAGACATGAAACCATTTCGCAAATCTCATAGCAGATAACCTGCTTTCTTTTTGCATATTTATATAATCCAATAGGTTAATTTTAGTACTTGAATTTCATTTCGTTATCAATATGAAAAATTACTAACTATGTTATGTGATGATTTGTCTCGTTTGAACATATTAAATTATATTATTTTAATAAAGTTCTCAATATGAGTTTATTTTTATCTCAAGCTTAAATAAGTCTTATTCTTTTAAAATTTACACAATTTTTTTTGTTCTTCACTTATAATTATAATATTATTTGTAATTTAATATTATTATAATTTCATGTGATTTTTTTGGCTTACTAGTTGACTTAATATTTTGCTTATTATCATTTTAATAATTATCAATAAATATTATTTTTTATTCTTGAAATTTAATATATTTTACGCTTTTATCCTCTTACTCGAAACTATTTTACTATTTAAATCTATCAATAGTATTTTTGAATATTATTCATTTATTTAATTTATTTTATTTTAAATTAATTTAAAGTATAAATATTCTCCTATTATATCTATTTTTTTCTTTATACGTTCTCTTCCCTACTAAGAAATTTTTAATTAATATTCTACCTCTAATCAAAATAATATCATATTTGACTTCAAAACTTTGATTAGTATAAAATGTTAATATATAAGTTCTTTGATTATTATATTCCAAATCTATTAAGTTTTCAGATATTTATTTTTTTATATATGCAATAAAAAAATCTCTTTAGTATCAAGATACAAAATTTAACTTTTAAATTTTGTTAATAAAATTACTTATATTATATATTTATTTTATATTTTTTATATTTTAATTCTATAACTAGTAAGACTTTAATTTTTGGTACCACTTTATTTAGTATTATTATCGATTTCTATCCTTTAATATAATATAGATAAATCTTGAAATTTTTTAATCTTAAAATAAATATCTATTTTATTTTAGAAGTATTGCTTGAATTCTTAACCTATTTAAATTTATCAATAGTATTTCTAAGTATTTTATTTCACTTTATTTTATTTTCTAAACTAATTCTTAGCATAAATATTCTCACGATATATCTAATTTATTTTTAATATTTTTAATATTTTTAAATTTTTATTTTATCTATTAGACATAAGTTGCGTGGTATTATGCACAATATCATATGTCTTATCATAATTGAAAAATAACAACTTTCTCATCTCAAATTTAAACAAGTTTTAACATTTTTCTTTATGATGAAAGTTTTGATTAATTTCTCTCTATTTATTCCTTATATTTGCTATTGTCACGATCCAAAATCCACTAAGGGTCGTGATGGCGTCGGACACCATTGTCTGGCAAGCCAACACTAAATAACTAGAAATTTCTTATTTTAGATATTTCGAAATTCACTTTTTTTATACATTTAAACAATAAAGAATAAATTATACTGAATAAATAATGATATCTTTAACAATTTTAAAATACTGACTACTCCCATAGACATCCCAGAACCCGGTGTCACAAGTGCATGAGCAATTACTATGAAATCGAATAAAGTACAATGACTGTCCGGAATACAAATTGGACAGAAAGTAAATACAATACGCTGAAAGAGACTATACTAGTTGCGGGTCGCCTCGAGAAATGCAGCTCATCTAATCCCCGTATCATCATACTGCTACGCCTAGTAGGCCACTAGGAATACATGTGCCTGTGCGACAAAAATGCACAGCAAGTGTAGCATGAGTACGAAAATAACGTGTACCCAGTAAGTATTTCGTCTAATCTCGAAGAAGTAGAGATGGGAGGTCGACTTCGACACTTACTAATAGTCCAATAATGATACATCCATAATATAATAAATCAAGGATTTTTATAACATGATTGTAATTCAATATAATGAAGCAAGTAAACAATTTTTTCTTCTATAGGAAATTCTCAAATTCCTTTTCATCATTAATACATTTATTCTCAAGTCAGGGAGAGCAAATATCAACATCTATAAATTCCAGGGCAAGCATGCGCAAATCATGCCGAGGACGTACGGCCCGAACCAACAATATTTAAACTGTGCACTGCCAGAGGGTCGAATGGCGCGAACCATAGATGCATCTATCACCCCGCTCGCGAATCATACATGTAACACGGTCAAATATAATTAAACACAACAATCAGTCAATCAAGAATTCATCAGGGATAATTATCCAAAGAAAAGCCAATTCTCTTCTAACAATTCAAGAAAATGAAGTTTAATCTTTTTAGAAATTCATTTACTAATTAGATGTGATTTAAGCTTCAAACTGTCAATAAGATTATAAATATTTTATGTATAGCATGCTTTTGGGTCCTAGACTATCCAGACTTAAATATAATAGTAGCTACGCACGGACTCTCGTTACCTCGCGCATACGTAGCCCCTACAAATAGGAGCACAAATCTAATTAATTCACCTATGGGGACATTTCCATCTTACAAGATTAGAAAGGAGACTCACCTCGCTCCGAGGTTCATAACCGGTTTCCAAGCCCTTCCGACGACTGAAATTGATGCGCAACGCTCCAAAACTAGTCAAGAAATGATAAAATCCATAAATATAGGCTCTAATACTTATAACAATTTAATTTAGATAAATTCCTAACTCCGCTCGAAAAGTTGACAAATCGCAATCGGACCCACGTGCCCGGATTCCAAAAAAATTCACAAAATCCGATAACCCATTTCGATACAATTTCAACCATACTAATTTTATCAAATTCTGATAATGAATCGACCTCCAAATCTAAAATTTTTATTTTTGAAAAGTTTACAAATATTCTTCAATTTGTTCCATTTGATTCACTAATACTTGATGAAAATAACCACGGAATCATTAAATATATTCACTTTTGGATAAATAACACTTACCCAAATCCATATGATAAAAACCGCCTCAAAAATTATTTTAATCCGAGCTCCATAGCTCCAAAAATGAGTAAAAATCTCGAACTGCTCGATTTATACACTGCCCAGCATTTTCGCACTTGCGATTGCTGTTCACACAGGTGTGGTTACTGTTCACGCACATGCAGTTACTGTTCACGCACCTAAGAAAAACATAGCAACTGCCCATAAATTTCAGCAGCTTTTAATTTCACTTAAAAGGCTCTAACTCCATCATACGAACTCGGAATTCAAGGATTCATGTTCCTATGAGTCAAAAATAATAATACAAACTTATTCCTTCAATCGAAATTGAATTCAGATCTCATTTACTCAATGTGATACTAATTTTGCTCGTTAAACAATTAACTCATGTTTTGCGCTAAAAACTCAATCGCGACTTGATGAAATTAGACCAAACTTTCCAGATCACTCCTATAACTCATTATCAAAATCTCGAAATTCTCGAAATCGAATTTCGATCTCTAGAACTAAAAATGGACCTTTGGATCATACATGCTTATGCTCAAAATGCCAAACTCTTCCAAAAACTCCTCCAAAACTCATCCGAGCCCCATGGGATCCCAACCAACTATACTAACAAGTCCCATAACATGACACAAACTTAGTCGATGCCTCAAATTATATTGAACAACACTAAAACATGAATCGCATCCTAATTCAAGCTTATTCAAAACTAACAAATTCCAAATTCTATATTCTATGTCGAAACCTATAAATCAATTCCAATTGACCTCAAATTTTACACACAAGTCATAAATGACATAACGGAGATGTTACAATTTTCAAAATCGAATTTCGATCCCGATATCAAAAAGTCAACTCCTCAGTCAAACTTTCCAAAAATCTTCTATTTTCCAACTTTTGCCAAAATGCGTTGAAATGTCCTACAGACTTCCAAATCCAAATCCAAGCATATGCCCAAGTCCGAAATCATCATACGAACCTTCTAAAACCTTCGAATCCCGATTCCAATATCGTTTACTCAAAAATCTAATCGTAGTTAATTCTTTTAACTTAAAACTTCTGAAATGAGAATTCTCTTTCCAAATCGACTCTGAACTTCCCGAAATTCAATTTTAACCCCGCGTACAAGTCATAATACCTTAAGTGAAGATGCTCATGTCTTCAAACTGCTGAACGACGCGCTAGAGCTTAAAACGACTGGTCGGGTCGTTACATTCTCTCCCACTTAAACATACGTTGTCCTTGAACATGCTGAGAACAGCGCTGGAGCTGTCCGAAATCAATGTTTAACACCTTGTGCACCTACCCGTTCTATTACAACTCAGTCGGGCGCATTAGCTCGATCAAATCTAAAGAGAACCTCGTTCATTTAGGCAAATAAGCCTTAGAGCCCAGTTTCAACATTCAAAACTCTCTGTCATGCCTGCTTTCAACATATGAACACCGTACAAATCACCACACGATGCACCGATACAAGATTTCATTCCTTTGATGAGTTCACACCATGCATCACGTTGTTCACTAGACCATAATAACATTCTCTGATCATAATAGCTGAAATTCTACGAATCTGATGCTCCCAATACACCTCATGATATATATATATATATATATATATATATATATATATATATTTTTTGCTCCTACTCTCATAATACCGCAACGATGGAAGAGACATGAATAAATCAAACCAAATGCCGAGCCGACAAACCGTTGGGTCTATACTCCTGACGAATATTCGGAACCAAATAATGGTATTTGCTCTTTAATATACTTCATATAATCCGATCGCACTGAACCTAGATCCAATAACCTTGTCTCACCCAGTACAAACTGCTCAGGCAATAAGCCACCCCAGTCATGACCAAAAGTCTCATATGCTTCCACAACGTGCCAATAGGCTACCAATTTGAACATAATACATAAAGAAAACAAACCCAGGAAGGGACTACCTAACCTTCAGAAGAAATGAGAAACAAAACACACAAATAGAATATAGAAAACTGCACTCAACATTATACTGTTGCAGCGCGCAACCCGATCCAAACAACATATCCATGGCGGCGTGCCACCCGATCCACACATAAAATTCACATAAGGGGGTATACATCGAGCTAAATTGCTCATTATTACTAAATACCGAATATTGCTCACAAGCACGCTAACTGCACAATACCATCCCTGGGGAGACATGTAGCGCCATAAGCTACAAAACTCAAGCACAACTGAAGTGCGACATATGATCTAAATCTCAAGGGCCATCCTGCTTACATAACACCATCGCTACGCGGAACCTCAACACATGAGAAATTTATCAAGCTGTTTCGCAAATCACATGGTAAAATATAGCATTACATGAAATAGCCAACGACAAAATAACATCCAATGTCCGAATACTCCTCCATAAGGAGCGCTATGCCAAAATGAACACATCCAGCCTGACATAGGGCCCATGTTCATATTTAAATCCATTTACATACCTCAAGCCGATCTTGATCATATCGAACAAGGCCCATAATATTTCCTGGGTCCATAATAATCCCTCTTTCCCATGACTCATAAGAACAACCATCATAACTGGAGTAAACCTCCACAGTCCACAACCCAATAAACCAAGTGCCCTTCAGGCATAAATTCTCAAATCAGCAATATTACCACAACTTTCACACTTAGTTTAAATTTCCAATCAATTAAGTGACTACATGTCAAACTAATGTCGTAAGCATATCAAGAATCCGTAACCAAGATGCAAAGACTCTGACACAAAATGCCAACCTCAGGTGACGCTGAAGACAATACCAACTTACTCCAAATATCCAAATCCCTTTCCTGCTCATCCGAGCTCGTGACATCCTCATCAAACACCAAATTGCAACCTTGATCACCTTCAAATTCCATACCATTCACTGCACCTAACAAGTCATGCTATAGTACAAGAGTTTCGTCATAACTCCTGCAGCACTATTAGGAGAAAAAAATCATCACATAGAAACTTTTTACTTAACTCATTCCAAAAGAACCATAGTAAGATCCGAGTGAATTCTCATAACCGCACATCATTCAAATCCTCAACTAGTGGTCTAAACCACCATGACCCTTCTAGGATCTGCCTACACATAACAAGGCTATAATATTTAACCATACTTATAGGCTCGAAATCATTAGGCACCACACTTTAACTTTTGAATCCACTAGGACCGTAGTTGAGAGACACCGACGAGCTTAGTACATTCAACAAGGACAACGACATCTCATCACAGATGAAAATTCCACCACGCTCCCACATACCAAGCCTTGTTACTCCATCAAACAAAATCTGAACATTCTTAGCCCGATTGGTTCCCCCCTCCCCCCNAGACAAGAATCCTATTATTACACCAATACTGTGCGATAGTAACGCACGAATCATAATAACAATTAATGCCAAATATCAAAACCTTAGGTAATACTGATACTGAGCAGAAACGATAGAACGACCTTCCGCAATGCGACGACAATAGCCCAATCAAATACGTAGGGAGGAACACCTCGCACCATATCTGTAGTACCATTACAATTTCTCAATTCTCGATCGATATAGCAAGTGTTTCAAGTCGCATAAGATTGGGCAGAAAATAAACAAAGGCATAAGCCTCAAAGGAATCAAACCGCACGATGAGGAATCAAGAAGGGAAGTGCTCCTAACAGCCTTGTAGCCTCTCGAAGATAAGTACAGACGTCTCTGTACAGATCCACAAGACTCTACTGGACTTGCTCATAACTCGTGAGACCTAAGTGAACCTAGTGCTATGATACCATATTGTCGTGATCCAAAATCCACTAAGGGTCGTGATGGCGCCGGACACCATTGTCAGGCAAGCCAACACTAAATAACTAGTAATTTCTCATTTTAGATATTTCTAAATTCACTTCTTTTATACATTTAACAATAAAGAATAAATTCCACTAAATAAATAATGATATCTTTAACAATTTCAAAATACTGACTACTCCCATAGACATCCCAGAACCAGGTGTCACAAGTGCATGAGTAATTACTAAGGAATCGAATAATGTACAACAATTATCCGAAATATGAATTAGACAGAAAGTAAATACAATACGCTGAAAAAGAGTATAATGTTGTGGGTATCCTCGAGAAATGCACCTCACCTAGTCCCCGTATCATCCATGCTGCTATGCCCAGTAGGCCACTAGGAATACATGTGCCTGTGCAACAAAAATACACAGGAAGTGTAGCATGAGTACGAAAATAACGTGTACCCAGTAAGTATACCATCTAATCTTGAAGAAGTAGAGACAAGAGGTCGTATTCAACACTTACTAGTATTTCAATAATGATACGTCCATAACATAATAAATCGACAATTTTTATAACAGGATTGTAATTCAATATAATGAAGTAGGTGTGACGACCTGGCCAGTCGTCTCATGAGTTACCTCTCCATTCCCCTCATTTTTTCTTCTTTATGCTTTGTTCATTTGTGTTTTGTGGTAACGGGTTGGTCGGATCGAATCCGTAATGATTTTGGTAAGGTTTAATACACTTAGTCTCTTTTGAGGAAGCTTAAGTTGAAAAAGTCAACCGAATATTGACTTATTTGTTAGAGGGCTTGGATGTGAGTTCCGGTGGTTCGGTTAGCTTTGGGAGGTGATTTGGGACTTAGGAGTGTGATTGGAATGGGTTTTAGAGGTTCAGAGTAGATTTAGGCTTGAATTGGCGAAGTTGATATTTTGGCAATTTTAGGTTGGTAGGCGAGATTTTGATATAGGGGTCGGAATGGAACTCCGAGAGTTGCAGTAGCTTCGTTATGTAATTTGGGATGTGTGTGCAAAATTCAGGGTATTCGAACGTGGTTTGGTTGGGTTTTGATCAAAAGCAGAATTCGAAAGATTTTAGAAAGTTTGCCTTGAATTCGAGGTGTTTTGAATGATTTGATGTTGTTTGAGGAGTTTTGAAGATGGGAACAAGTTTGAATTAGGTATTAGGATATGTTTGTGCTTTTCGTTAAGGTCCCAGGGCCCTCAGGGTGATTTCGGATGGTTAACGGAGAAGTTTGGATTTTGTTGCAGCTGCTAAATTACTGCTTCTGGTATTTTCGCACCTGCGGATGGAGGACCGCAGGTGCGGTACTGCATAAGTGGAGTTTTGCTCGTAGAAGCGAAAGATGACCTGATGAGCAACGACCGCAGAAGCAGTTAGGGTGGCCACTTCTGCGGATTCGCAGATGCGGAAGGTTGATCGCAGATGCGGTTTCTAGTTGGTAAGTGATTTTTGCAGAAGCATATGAATAACCACAAATGGGGTACAGCAGAATTGGGTATTTTGCTGTAGATGTGAAATGTCTGGGCAGAAGGTATAAATTGTGTCCTTCGCGAATTTAAGTTATTTCACCATTTTTATCACGGCTTTGGAGAGTTTTGGATGATTTCAAATACGGATTTCAAGGGAACTTCATTGAGGTAAGGAATTTGGACCTAAAACTCATTCCTATGCAATTATTTCATGGATTAGAGCTAGAAATTATGGAAATTAAGGATGAAATTTGGGGAAACTAGGTTTGGTATTGGAGACCTATGATTGAGGATTTGATGGAACATTTGAAGTCGGATTTCCGAACTTTTGATATGTATGAACTCTTGAAGAGATAAGCAATCTATTGGTGTAAAAAATTTTAAATTTCGAGATATGGGCTCGGGGGTCGGGTTTTGGTAATTTCGGGATTTGTGTCAATTATTGATTATTTTCGCTTGGGCTTCGTTCCCTTAGCATATTTTGATGACTTCATTCTGATTTTGGATAGATTCGATGCGATTGGAGGCCGATTCGAGGGTCAAAGGCATCGCAAGCTAGATATTTGACCGGTTCGAGGTGAATAATGATTGTAAAGCATGTTCTGAGGGTTTGAAACCCCAGATTGCACATCGTAGTGATATATTGAGGTGAGGCACATGCTTGATGACGAGCGTGGGGTTGTGCACTATTGAGGATTGTGTCTTGGTCCGTCCCGATTGATGATTTTACCACGTATTTGACTGAAATCTATTTGCTATCATCATTATTGAGCTGAATGCCATATTTGGGCTTCGTGCCAACTATTTGAACCCTTCGGGGATTTTTATTGATATTTCCTTACTGTTTTGACTTTATACTTCAACTTAGTCATGCATTTTCCATTGTTTTCATATTCAGCCATGTTTACTCAGTTTTAATACTTAAATGATATTTTAAATGATGTTTGGGCTGAGAAACATTGTTTTACTATTGCCCGAGTGGCTTGTGAGGATTTTTGACTGAGTAAGGCCGAGGGCCTATATTGTGAGGAAACACTGATATTAATTTGAGGCCGAGGGCCTGAGATATGTACACCACGAGGTGGCTGATTAATATGAGGTCGAGAGCCTAGTGATGATGCCATGAGATGGCTTGCTATTGTGTTTGGGCCGTAAGGGGCCCCTCCAGGAGTCTGTACACCCCTAGTGAGCGCGGGTACCCATTGTGATGTGAGATTGAGTCCGAAGGGCTGGTATTGTTCTGAGATATTGCCCGAGGGGCGGAATTGTTGATACTGTGCCCGAGGGGCGAACTTCTATGTGTTTATTTTCCCTTAATTGCCTGTCAATTATCTGCTTACTTGTTGAAAAAAGATTTTACTTATCTTTTCTCTGGTTTACTGTTTTTATATAGTTTTACTGCTTCATTATAGAATGCTTTGTGCATTTCATGTTTTTCATGCTTTCAATCGTTATTTACATTTGTTACTCACTAAGTTGGAGTACTCACTTTACTCCATGCACCTTGTGTGCAGATTCAGGCGTAGCTGGTCCCGCTCTTGAGTGTTGATCCCTCCAGCTACAAGCAAACCTTCGGAGTTCACGAAGTAGCTGCTTGGCATCCGCAATCCCGTGTTTCTCCTCCTTTATCACTTATATCTCTTTTCAGACATTTGTACCAGCTTATAGACTTAGCATACTTGTATTATGACTTATAGATTCTCATGACTAGTGACACCCTGGTATCGGGTTGTGTATGGGTGTTTTTTTGCGTATTTATGATATTATCTGCTATTTCGGATTTATTTTATCATGTTTAGACTGTTTCATAATGCTTAACTGTTAAAAATTAGAAAATGGGAAGTGTCGGCTGCCCTTGTCTTCACGAGAGGTGCCATCACGACCGGGTTCAATTTTAGGGTCGTGACAAGCTGGTATCAGGTCCTAGGTTACATAGGTCTCATGAGTCATGCACAGGTTTAGTAGAGTCTCGTGGATCGGTATGGAGACGTCTGTATTTATCCTCGAGAGGCTGCAAAACCTTTAGGAAAACTTTATATTCTTGAAATTCTTGTCATGCGAATTTGTTGACCCGAGTACTAAACTTCTGTTATTCTATTCTCTCATAAATTGTGAGAACACGCGCTACCGATCGGGATGGAAGACCACCAGTACCACAAGTTGTGGATACCAGAGGCCAAGAATGCGGTCGTGGTCGTGGTAGGGGCAGAGCAGCGAGGGCAGCACCAATTGATCCACCAGCTGCCCCAGTTCAGGACCAGGTCCCAACTGTGGACTCTCCGGTAGCACCAGCTCATGCACAAACTGTGCCCATTGTGATTCCGAATCTTTAGGAGGCCTTGGCTCAGATATTATTAGTTTTCACTAGCCTAGCTCGGGCAGTTTCAGCCACTACAGCTGCAGCTACTTCTCAGGCCGGGGGAGGCAATCAGACTCCCGCCGCTCGCACACCTGAGCATGTCGTGCAGGGACGTCAGGCGCTTGGGGCACATCCAGCCTAGCCGGTTGCAGTTGCTCAGGACTATGTAGTTCTTGCTATACCAGAGGACGAGCAGCGTAGGTTGGAGAGGTTTGGTAGACTTCAGCCTCCGACCTTTAGTGGTGTAGAGGGCGAGCATGCCCATAGCTTTTTGGACAAGTGTTAGAGGATTCTTTGTCCAGTAGGTATTCTGGAGACCAGCAGGGTTGCTTTCATGACTTATCAGTTTTCAGGAGCTGCTTTCACTTGGTGGGAGGATTTTGAGAGGCGTAGGCCTGTAGGTGTAGCACCCCTTACCTGGAAGCAGTTCTTCGTTCTCTTTCTGGAGAATTATGTGTCGCAGTCTCGTAGAGAGGAGCTGCACAGACAGTTTGAGTGGTTGCATCAGGGGGAGATGACCGTGTCATAGTACGAGTTGAGGTTCTCTGAGTTGGCTCGTCATGCCATCTGGTTGGTTCCGACAAATAGAGAGAGGATCAGGAGGTTTGTTGATGGTCTTACTTATCAGCTCTGTAGTCTCATGACCAGGGAGAGGGTGACTGGTGCTACATTCGAGGAGGTTGTGGATATTGCCCGAGATATTGAGTCTGTTTGTCGCCAAGAGCGAGAGGAGAGGGAGGCCAAGAGGCGTCGAGGATCTGGTAGTTACAGTGGTGCTCATTCGAGGGGTCAGTTTCAACATGGCAGAGGTCGTCCATTAGTCCCACTCACCCAGGTTATTGTGGGGCATCATCGGGTCATAGTTATCACAGTTCACATCAGGGCCAGTCATCACTTAGTGCCCTTCTAGCTCTGAGTTCATCCCGTGCTCCATTAGTTCAGGGCACTTCTATGCCGAGTGCATCAGCTAGTCACTCCGGTGCGAGGGGTTCCCTTCAGCCCCCTTCTCTAGCACCTGGGAGTTGTTATCAGTGTGGAGAGATAGATCACATGTAGAGGCAGTGTCCTCGTCATTTTTCTAGTTCGTCTCAACAGAGAGTTCAGTCATCGGCTTCAGTGCCAGTTGCTTCACCACCACCCGCCCAGCTAGCTAGGGGTGGAGGTCAGTCAACTAGGGGTCTCCATAGAGGGGGATAGGGGGCAGTCAGGCCTGTTTCTATGCTCTTCCAGGCAGACCTGATGCTATTGTTTCATATGCTGTTATTACAGGTATTGTTTCACTCTGCCACAGAGATGCCTCTGTATTATTTGATCCCGGTTCCACCTTTTCTTGTGTGTCATCATACTTTGCTCGTTATTTGGGTATGCCCCGTGAGTTTCTTGCTTTACCTGTTCATGTATCTAACCCGGTGGGTGATACTGTTGTAGACCGTGTGTACCGATCATGTGTGGTGACTATTGGGGATCTAAAGACCCGAGTGGAGCTTTTATTATTGAGTATGGTAGATTTCAATGTCATTCTAGGCATGGATTGGCTATCTCCATGTTGCGCTATTCTGGACTGTCATGTTAAGACAGTCATATTAGCTATACTAGGTGTGCCATGGATCGAGTGGTGAGGTGTGACTAACTATGTTCCTAGTAGAGTGATATCTTTCCTGAAGGCCCAACGTATGGTTGGGAAGGGTTGTGTTTTGTATCTAGCCTTTGTGAGGGATGTCGGAGCTGAGACTCCCACTATTGATTTTGTTCCAGTAATGAGGGATTTTCCTGATGTATTTTTTGTAGACTCACCGAACATGCCACAGGACAGGGATATTGATTTTGGTATTGACCTGCTGCCGGGAACTCAGCCCATTTCTATTTCGTCGTATCGTATGGCACCAGCAGAGTTGAAGGAGTTGAAGGAGCAGCTTCAGGAACTCCTTGATAAGGGGTTCATTCGGCCTAGTGTAGCACCTTGGGGTGCGTCGATTCTATTTGTGAAGAAGAAGGATGGCACTATGAGAATGCGCATTGATTATAGGTAATTAAATAAGGTAACAATTAAGAACAAGTATCCTTTGCCTTGCATTGATGATTTATTCGATCAGCTTCAGGGAGCGAGAGTGTTATACAAGATTGATCTCCGTTCAGGTTATCACCAGTTGAAGATCAGTGATTCGGATATTCTTAAGACGGCCTTCAGGACCAGATATGGTCATTATAGGTTCTTGGTTATGTATTTTGGGCTGACTAATGCCCCAGCAGCGTACATGCATTTGATGAACAGCGTGTTCCGGCCTTATCTTGACTCGTTTGTCATAGTCTTTATTGATGATATTCTAGTACATTCGCATAGTCAGAAGGAGCATGCGGAGCGTTTGAGGGTTGTGTTGCAAATATTGAGGGAGGAGAAGCTTTATGCAAAGTTCTCCAAGTGTGAGTTTTGGCTCGATTCAATGGCTTTCTAGGGGCACGTGGTGTCTAGTGAGGGTATTCAGGTTGATCCAAAGAAGATAGAGGTGGTCCAGAGTTGGCCCAGACCGTCCTTAGCGATAGAGATTCGCATCTTTCTTGGTTTGGCAGGCTATTATCGCTGGTTTGTTCAGCGATTCTCCTCTATCGCATCTCCCTTGACCAAATTGACTTATAAGGGTGCTTTATTTGTATGGTCGGACAAGTGTGAGGAGAGCTTTCAGAAGCTCAAGGCAGCCTTGACCACAGCTCCAGTGTTAGTTTTGCCATCAGCTTTAGGTTCATATACCATGTATTGCGATGCTTTGAGAATAGGGATTTGTTGTGTGTTGATGCAGAAGGGTAGAGCTATTGATTATGCTTCTTCTCAGTTGAAGCCCCATGAGAAGAACTACCCCGTTCATGATTTGGAGTTGGCTGTCATAGTTCATGCGTTGAAGATTTAGAGGCATTACTTGTATGGCGTATCTTGTGAGGTGTTCACTGATCATCGCAGTCTTCAGCATTTGTTCAAGCAAAAGGATCTTAATTTGAGGCAGCGGAGATGGTTGGAGTTGCTTAAGGATTATGATATTACCATATTGTACCATCCGGGGAAGGCCAATGGGGTGGCCGATGCTTTGAGCCAAAAGGTAGTGAGTATAGGGAGTTTTGCATATATTTCAGTTGGGGAGAGACCTCTTGCAGTTGATGTTCAAGCCTTGGCCAATCGGTTTGTGAGGTTAGATATTTCAAGCCCAGTCGGGTATTAGCTTGTGTGGTTTCTCGATCTTCCTTATATGATCACATAAGAGAGCACCAGTATGATGATTTGCATTTGCTTGTCCTTAAGGATAGAGTTCAACATGATGATGCCAGGGATGTGACATTGGTGATGATGGGGTGTTGAGGATGCAAGGCCAAATTTGTGTGCCCAATGTGGATGGGCTTCGAGAGTTGATTTTGGAGGAGGCCCATAGCTCGCGGTATTCCATTCATCCAGGTTCCACGAAGATGTATCAGGATTTGAGGCAGCACTATTGGTGGAGAAGAATGAAGAAATATATTGTGTGAATTGTGGCTTGGTGTCTCAATTGTCAGCAATTGAAATATGAGCATCAGAGACTGGGTGACTTGCTTCAGCAGATGGATATTCCAGAGTGGAAATGGGAGAGGTTCACTATGGACTTTGTTGTTGGACTTCCACGGACTTTGAGGAAGTTCGATGCTATTTGGGTGATTATGGATCGGCTGACCAAGTCCGCGCACTTCAATCCTGTGTGTACTACCTATTCTTCAGAGTAGTTGGCAGAGATCTATATTTGGGAGATTGTTCATTTGCATGGTGTACCAGTTTCCATCATTTCAGATAGGGGCACTCGGTTTACATCGTAGTTTTGGAGGTCTGTGCAGCGAGAGTTGTGTACTCAGGTTGAGTTGAGCACAACTTTTCATCCTCAGAGGGATGGGCAGTCCGAGCGTACTATTCAGATATTGGAGGACATGTTGCATGCTTGTGTCATTGATTTCGGAGGGTCATGGGATCAGTTTCTACCTCTCACAGAGTTTGCTTATAACAACATCTACCAGTCGAGTATTCAGATGGCTCCATATGAGGCTTTGTATGGGAGACGGTGTAGATCTCCAGTTGGTTGGTGCGAGCTCGGTTAGGCTAGGCTATTGGGGACAGATTTGGTGCAGGATGCTTTGGAGAAGGTAAAGGTGATTCAAGAGAGGCTTCGTACAGTGTAGTCGAGGCAAAAGAGTTATGCTGACAAGAAGTTCGAGATGTGTCACACATGGTTGGTGAGAAGGTTCGGTTGAAGGTTTCGCCCATGAAGGGTGTTATGAGATTTGGGAAGAAAGGAAAGTTGAGTCCGCGGTTCATTGGGCCTTTCGAGGTACTTTGGAGGATTGGGGAGGTGGCTTATGATCTTGCCTTGCCACCCAGCTTGTCAAGTGTGCATCTGGTATTCCATGTTTCTATTCTCTGGAAGTATATTGGGGATCCGTCTCATAATCTGTATTTCAGCACGGTTAAGTTGGATGATGATTTGACCTATGATGTGGAGCCAGTAACCATTTTGGGTCGTTAGGTTCAGAAGTTGAGGTTAAAGGATATAGCTTCAGTGAAGGTGCAGTGGAGAGGTCGGCCCGTGAATGAGGCTACCTGGGAGACCAAGCAAGAGATGCGGAGCAGATATCCTCGCCTGTTTGAGGCTTCAGGTATGTTTCTTGACTCGTTCGAGGATGAAATTTTGTTTAAGTTGGGGAAGATGTGATGACCCGTCCAGTCGTCTCATGAGTTACCGCTCTATTTCCCTCATTTATGCTTCTTTATGCTTTGTTTATCCGTATTTTGTGGTATCGGGTTGGTCGAATCGAATCCGGAATGATTTTGGTAAGGTTTGAGACACTTAGTCTTTTTTTAGGAAGTTTAAGTTGGAAAAGTCAATCGGATGTTTACTTATGTGTTACAGGGCTCGTATGTGAGTTCCGGTGGTTTGGTTAGCTTCGGGAGGTGATTTGGAACTTAGGAGTGTGATCAGAATGGGTTTTGAAGGTTCGGAGTAGATTTAGGCTTGAATTGGCGAAGTTGATATTTTGGCAATTTTCGGTTGGTAGGCGAGATTTTGATGTAGGGGTCGGAATGGAATTCCAAGAGTTGTAGTAGCTTCATTATGTCATTTAGGATGTGTGTTCAAAATTCAGGGTATTCGAACGTGGTTTGGTTGGGTTTTGATCAAAAGCGGAATTTGAAAGATTTTAGAAAGTTTGGCTTGAATCCGATGTGTTTTGAATGATTTGATGTTGTTTGAGGAGTTTTGAAGATTGGAACAAGTTTGAATGAGGTATTAGGATATGTTCGTGCTTTTGGTTGAGGTCACGGGGGCCTCAGGGTGATTTCGGATGGTTAACAAAGAAGTTTGGATTTTGTTGCAGCTGTTGAATTGCTCTTCTGATATTTTCGCACCTGCTGATTGGGGACCGCAGGTGCGGTGCCGCATAAGCGGAGTTTTGGTTGCAGAAGCGAATGATGGCCTGATGAGCAGCAACCGCAGAAGCAGTTAGGGTGGCCGCATCTACAGAGTCATAGATGCGTAGGTTGATCGCAGATGCGGTTTACGGCTGGTAAGTGATTTCTGCAGAAGCAGATGAATGACCGCAAATGCGGTACCGCAGAAGCGGGTATTGTGCCGCAGATGCGAAAATGTATGGGCAGAAGATATAAATTGTGTCCTTCGCGAATTTGAGTTATTTCACCATTTTTATCTCGGCTTTAGAGCTTTTTGTACGATTTGAAAGAGGGATTTCAAAGGAACTTCATTGAGGTAAGGAATTTGGACCTAAAACTCATTCCTATACTATTATTTCACGGATTAGAGCTAGAAATTATGGGAATTAAGGGTGAAATTTGGGGAAACTAGGGTTTAGTATTGGAGACCTATGATTGAGAATTTGATGGACCATTTGAGCTCGGATTTCTGAACTTTTTATGTGTATGAACTCGTGGAGAGATAAGGAATCTATTGGTGTAAAAATTATTGAATATCAAAACGTGGGCCCGAGGGTGGGGTTTTGGTAATTTCGGAATTTGTGTCAATTATTGATTGTTTTCGCTTGGGCTTCATTCCCTTAGAATATTTTGACGTCGTCGTTGTGATTTTTGATAGATTTGATGCTAGTGGAGGCCGATTCGAGGGGCAAAGGCATCGCGAGCTAGAGATTTGACCTGTTCGAGGTGAGTAATGATTGTAAAGGATGTTCTGAGGGTTTGAAACTCCAGATTGCACATCGTAGTGCTATATTGAGTAGAGGCACACGCTTGATGACAAGCGTGGGGTCGTGCACTATTGGGGATTGTGATTTGGTTCGTCCCGATTGATGATTTTACCGCGTATTTGACTGAAATCTATTTGCTATTATCATTATTGGGCTTCATTCCATATTTGGGCTTCGTGCCAACTATTTGAACCCTTCGGGGATTTTTATTGATATTTCCTCACTATTTTGACTTTATACTTGAACTCGGTCATGCTATTTTCCACAGTTTTCATACTCAGCCATGTTTACTCGGTTTTAATACTTAAATGATATTTTAAATGATGTTTGGGTTGAGAAACACTATTTTACTATTGCCCGGGTGGCTTGTGAGGATTTTTGACTGAGTAAGGTCGAGGGCCTATATTGTGAGGAAATACTAATATTGATTTGAGGCCGAGGGCCTGAGATATGTACTCCACGAGGTGGCTTGATTGATATGTGGCCGAGAGCCTAGTGATGACGTCACGAGATGGCTTGATATTGTGCTTGGGTCGTAAAGGGCCCATCTAGGAGTCTGCACACCCCCAATGAGTGCGGGTACCCATTGTGATGTGAGATTGAGCCCGAGGGGCTGGTATTGTTCTGAGATGTTGCCCGAGGGGTAGAATTGTTGATATGATGCCCGAGGGGTGAACTTTTATGTGTTTATTTTCCCTCAATTGCCTGCCAATTATCTGCTTACTTGTTGAAAAAGGATTTTACTTATCTTTTCTCTGGTCTACTGTTTTTATATGGTTTTACTGCTTCATTATAGAATGCTTTGTGAATTTCGTGTTTTTTATGCTTTCAATCGTTATTTACATTTGTTACTCACTAAGTTAAAGTACTCACTTTACTCCTTGCACCCTGTATGCAGATTCAGGCGTAGCTGATCCCGCGCCCGAGTGCTGTTCCCTCCAGCTCCAGGCGGACCTTCAGAGTTCACGAGTTAGCTGCCTGGCGTCCGCAGTCTCATGTTTCTCCTTCTTTATCACTTCTATCTCTTTTCAGACATTTGTACTAGCTTATAAACTTAGCAGATTTGTATTATGACTTATAGATGCTCATGACTAGTGACACCCCAGTATCGGGCTATGTATGGGTGTTCTTCCGCGTATTTATGATATTATCTACTATTTTGGATTTATTTTATCATGTTTAGATTGTGTCTTAATGCTTAACTGTTAATAATTGGAAAATGGGAAGTGTCGGCTGGCCTTGTCTTCACGAGAGGCGTCATCATGACCGGGTTCGATTTTAGGGTCGTGACATTTATACAATTATTCTCAAGTCAGGGGGAGCAAATATCAACATCTATAAATCCCAAGGCAAGAAATGCAAGCATGCAAAAATCAAGCCGAGGACGTACGGCCTGATCCACTAATATTTAAACTGTGCACTGTCTGAAGGTCAAATGGCGCGAACCATATATGCATCTATTACCCCGCTCGCGAATCATACATGCGATGCGGTCAAATATAAATAAATACAACAATCGGTCAATTAAGAATTCATCAGGGAACAATTATCCAAAGAAAAGCCAATTCTCTTTTAACAATTCAAGAAAATGAAGTTTATTCTTTTTAGAAATTCATTTACTGATTAGATGTGACTTAAGCAATTCAAACTATCAATAAGATTACAAATATTCCAAGTATAGCTTACTTTTGGGTTCTAGACTATCCAAATTTAAACATAATAGTAGCTACGCACGGGATCCCGTCACCTGCGCGTACGTAGCCCCCACAAATAGGACCACAAAATCCAATTAATTCACCTATGGGGACAATTCCCTTTTACAAGGTTAGAAAGGAGACTCCTCTCGCTCCGAAGTTTCATAACCGACTTCCAAGACCTTCCGACGACTCAAATGGTTATGCAACGCTCCAAAACTAGCCAAGAAATGAGCAAATCCATAAATATAGGCTCTAATACTCACAAAAATTCAATTTAGATAAATTCCTAACTCCGCTCGAAAAGTTGACAAAATCGCCATAGGAAAAATCACAAAATCCGATAACCCATTTCGATATGAGTTCAACCATACCAATTTTGTCAAATTCCGATAACGAATCGACCTCCAAATATCGAATTTTTGTTTTTGAAAAGTTTACAAATTTTCTCCAATTTCTTCCATTTGATTCATTAATACTTAATGAAAATAAAAATGGAATCATTAAATATAATCACTTTTGGATATAGAATACTTACCCCAAATCCATATGGTGAAAATCGCCTCAAAAATCGCTTTAATCCAAGCTCCATAGCTCCAAAAATGATTAAAAATCTCGGACAACTCAATTTATACATTGCCCAGCATTTTCGCACCTGCGATTACTGTTCACGCAGGTGCAGTACTGTTCACGCACCTGCGAAAAATACAGCAATTGTCCAAAAATTTCAGCAGCTTTTAATTTCACTAAAAATGTTCTAACTCCATCATACGAACTTGGAATTCGACGATTCTTGTTCCTATGAGTCAAAAATAATAATACAAACCTATTTCTTCAATCAAAATTCAATTCAGAGCTCATTTACTCAATGTGATACCAATTTCGCTTGATAAATAATTAACTCATATTTTGCGCTAACAAATCAATCGCGACTTGATGAAATTAGACCAAACTTTTCAGATCACTACTATAATTCATTATCAAATTCTCGAAAGTCTCGAAATCGAAGTTCGATCTCTA
Organism: Nicotiana glauca; assembly: GCA_026770625.1. Taxonomy (NCBI): domain Eukaryota; kingdom Viridiplantae; phylum Streptophyta; class Magnoliopsida; order Solanales; family Solanaceae; genus Nicotiana; species Nicotiana glauca. The sequence goes on from MU748738.1 coordinate 173,657, forward strand.
GAACTAAAAATGGACCTTTGGATCATTACATATTTATTCTCAAAACGCCAAACTCTTCCAAAAACTCATCCGAGCCCCATGGGATCCCAACCAAGTATACTAACAAGTCCCATAACATGAAACGAACTTAGTCGATGCCTCAAATTACATTGAACAACACTAAAATATGAATCGCACCCCAATTCAAGTTTATTCAAAACTAACAAATTCCAAATTCTACGTTCGATGTCGTAACCTATCAAATCAATTCCGATTGACCTCAAATTTTACACACAAGTCATAAATGACATAAGGAGCGATTCTAATTTCCAGAATCAAATTTCGATCCCGATATCAAAAATTCAACTCCCCAGTCAAACTTTCCAAAAATCTTATATTTTCCAACTTTCGCCAAAATGCGTTGAAATGTCCTACGGACTTCTAAATCCAAATCCGAGCATATGCCCAAGTCCGAAATCATCATACGAACCTGCTGGAACCTTCAAATCCCAATTCCGAGGTCGTTTACTCAAAAATCCAATCGTAGTCGATTGTTTCAACTTAAAGTTTCCGAAATGAGAATTCTCTTTCCAAATCGACTGTGAACTTCCCAAAATTCAATTCTGACCCCGCGTACAAGTCATAATACCTGAAGTGAAGCTGCTCATGGCTTCAAACTGCTGAACGACGCGCTAGATCTCAAAACGACCGGTCGGGTCGTTACATCTATTATATTTTTCAATACATAATATTATTACATTGTTATGTGGCTTTCATTTGCATGTTTAATTTAATATCTATTTCTACCACACTCATTTTAGTATTAATCATAAAAGTTAATTTCTTATTTATTTGAACACGTTATATCTAATGATCATATTAACAATATCATTTTATTTCTCTATGTACTATTTTTAAAAATAATAAATTATGAAATGAAAGAAAACAGATCAAGTGATTAGAGAATGCTTATATTTGGAAAGCTATCAGAATTTATTTACTATAAGAATGTGAGTCAATTTTAGTTGATTTCTACTATAAATTAAATTTGATCAAACCTAAGTTGTTTTAATCCTTATTAAATTTGTCTAAAATTCAATTTAGATCATGTCTTAAAATTGCTAAGTGACATTTTCTTAATATGCCTCTTTGCTTAATGTCATGCCTCACTACCTTCCTTTTAATATAATATATATAGAGGATATAAATATTTAAGTTTTTTCTTATCTTATAAATAACTGTATACTTTATGTAAAAACTTATTTTACTGCGTGAATTTTTTAATTTTTGGAGTCAATAAATCTTTAATATCTTAAGTAAATTTTATATTTTAACTTACTTTAAAGTATAAATAGTCATAGGTTATCTCAATTTACGTCTTTTTATATTTTTTATTTTTTTCTGTTATACTTCTTTAATTAATTTTTTACCTCCATATTTTTAGCTAATTTAAAAGAAAACCTATGAGTGTGTGTATATATATATATATATATATATATGAGAGAGAGAGAAAAGATTTGTCTAAGATATATTAAGATTATATTTAAGATTCATTAAACTACTTCCCTTAATTATATTTTCATTTATAATTTTTAATAATTAATGTTGTCCTATAATTGCCAAGTGGCTTCATTTTAGCTTGTCATTGGGCTTAACCACAATGCATACTACTCTCCTTTTAATATACATATGAATAAATTTGTCTAAAACTCTATTTAGAGTATGTCTTTAAATTGCTAAGTGACATTTTCTGAATATGTCACTTGGCTTAATGTCATGACTCACTACCTTTTTTTTAAATATAATATATATAGAGGATATAAATATTTTACTTTTTTCTTATCTTATAAATAGCTGTATACTTTATGTAAGATCTTATTTTACTGCGTGATTTTTTTAATTTTTGAAATCAATAAATCTTTAATATCTTAAATAAATTTAATATTTTAACTTACTTCAAAGTATAAATAGCCATAGGTTATCTCAATTTACTTTTTTTATATTTTTTTCTATTATAGTTTTTAAATTAATTTTTTACCTCCATATTTTTAGCTAATTTAGAAGAAAATCTATGAGCGCATATATATATATATATATATATATATATATATATATATATATATATATATATATATATATATATATATATAGAGAGAGAGAGAGAGAGAGA
>MDKF010103848.1:0-25130 GCA_026770625.1 Nicotiana glauca
TTGGACCAATTATCAGGGTCAATAAAATCACTGCCCTATTGTTCTAACAAACAGACCCCGATAACTAATCGACGATGTTTATTTAATCGATTATAACACATATAATTGATAACGAATACTTGACCTATGAATTTATTTATTACAACTTTAACGGGCAGACTTCAGGGCTCGAGAATTCGAGTTATCTTTTTAACGACCTTAAATGTACTAATCATACAAGGCAATCACAGCAACTGTAATTAATCAATGACCAGACGCACAGAAAGAAAAATGCCCGAATAAAAGGTCTGTGGAGATGAAACAGAGAATTTTAACAAGAAAATCAGAACAAGGTAAAATATTACCAAATAAACACATAAAATAGAATAAAGAAAGAAAGAAAGAAAAGAAATACCTCGAGTGAAGTCAAAAGTCTAAAAAGACCTGGGCCAACTTGAATTTGAAAAATTTTGAGGCCAAAAGGGCCTTAATCAGGGTGTTCTCAGCTGAGAACACCTAGACTAAGGTTCATTGGACCTCAATCACCTATCGAATCTAGACGGAAACCCAACTTTGGATTTCTAAGGTTCATACAGTCATTTGGAGCTCGGAGATTTCCGTCTAGATTCGAGCCGAACCAAGGGTCGTTTGGGTGTGAGGGAGGTCAGGAGGTGCTAGGGTATAAGTTTGGGCTTGGTTGAGACAGGTTTTATTTTTGCTCGAATCTTCAAATGAAGATTCGAGGAGCTGCGGACTGATTCGAGCCAAGGTGTTAATGGATTCGTGGAGAGGGGAGTCAGGTGGCCTTGTGGTGTTATTTTGGGTGGTCGGTGACGTCTTGCCGCCGGGTTTACGGCTAAGGGAAACGAGGGCGGCGCTAGGGTTCCTCGTCTCTAAAAGAGACGAGGTTTGAGAGATGAAAGGGGAGATAGGGGGTTTGGTTTGGGGGGGTAGGGTAGAGAATTAGATATATATAACCTCTGCGGGATTTGATCCAGGCCGTTGGATCAACTGAGATTGACGGCCAAGATCAAATCATTTAATGAAACGGTGTCGTTTGAGGATAATTGAGACCGGAGCGGTCTCTGATGGAACGGGTCGGGGCTGGGTAACGGGTTATGAGGGATAGTCTTGACCGTTTGATCAACTGCAGTGAGCGGCCTGGATTAGTGATCCTGAAATGGCGTCGTTTCTGCCTTGCTGGGGCTGGGCTGAACCGTCGATCGAAGTGGAGATCAACGGTTGAGATCTGTTGATGCCAAAACGAAGTCGTCTAGCATGGTCTCTTTGCTTGGCAGACTGGACCGGGTAGAAAAGGCGTTTGGATTGGACCTGACCAGATTTGGGCTTTGGCAGAAATTGATATAGCTGGCCCAATTCCGAGTTCTTTATATTTTTGCCCTCTTTTCTTCTTTTCCTTTTTTAATTAATAATTAACAAAACTCTAAAAACAAGTTGTAAAACCAAAAATATTAATTAACTCTTAGTTAATAATTAGCATACTAGACAAAACTACGCAGTTGTACATAAATGACACGAGTACCACGAATACGTATTTTGTAATTTTCTTTCTTTTAAAAATCGCAACATGATTCAATTAATTCCTAAGTGCGCAAATGAATCCCAGAATGTGCACACAACATATATTTTTTTGTATTTTAATTGATTTAGACATGTAGACACGAACGCACAAATGCAGACAATAAAAGGGGAATAATACGAAACTCACAAAAATCACACATAACCCGAAACTATTCTGTATTTTAATTTTTGGGAGTGATTCTCGTATAGGGCAAAAATCACGTGCTTATAATTATCTTCTAGGAACAAACTCCTCACTGCTGCCAGTCCTTCCTCTACTTCTAACCCATAGATAACATCGGCTGGTTGGAATGTCTGTTCAAAGCGTGGTATTGGCTACTCCAGTGGATAGTAAGGACCGCGCCATGGTGGAGACCAATTGTTGAATTCCGCGCCATGATCTAGTGCGTGACTTTGTCATAAACAAAGCTAAAGAAGAAAAGTTCATGCAAGTTATAGGGACACATAACCAATATCAACCTTCATATGATGAGGAACATCGAGTGTCCATTCACCTCGACCATAAGCTTCGTCATGATTTGCAGAGATTCAACAACGAAGTAGATAGATTCCTCACAAGCGACTCCAAAAAAGGAACATCTTTTGGACAAGATCTTAAATCGCTCTTTGTTACTAATAACGTGGATGATTTTCTTGCTTATAAAGATTTTTGGAATAATGAATCTAGTTTTTACGGTACTGTTTCTAAAGAGTATTTATCTCGTTCGTATCATTTCTCATCAGTTGGAGACTTTAAGACTTCTTAGAGTGTTGGATTTCAGGAACTGCATTCCAGGGGATTATACGAATATAGTTGATATACTGCAATCACTAGTTTACCTGAGATACCTGGGAATGTGTTTTGAAAAGTTTTTTTTTTGAGTGGGTATCACACATGTGTGACCTGGAAACTTTACTGGTGGATACTGAGATATCAGTAGTAGGGACAGCTCATATTTGGAAGATGACGAAACTAAAGCATGTAGACGTATTAACACATTTACCTCATGAGATATTTGCAGTTTCTGAAGAAGGTCCGTCTAAGTTGGAGAATTTGAGGGCATTTAAAGCCATGTGTTTACATCATGAGGATATAGAGGTAATCGAGAGGTTTCCCAATCTTCAAAAGCTTTTCCTCATGATAGCTGTTAATTATTTTGATGAACCTAAAGTAAATGATTTTGAAGAAGCTGACTCTCTCGTTCTGAAATTGGATGTTCTTACACAGCTTCAATTCCTCTTTCTTGGTTCGGTGTATAATATCACCAAGTATTATTTACCTTCAAGTCTCAAAGAGTTGATTCTCCGCCAAATTAATATACTAGCAAGTGTAACTTCCACAATCGCTGGGTTACCCAACCTTCAAAGACTGGTATTTGAAGGGTGTAGATTCGAGCAAGAGGAGTGGGACGTGAGAGATATGGAGTTCCCGGTACTCAAAATCTTAAAATTTCGAGGCGTTCATATTAGGGAATGGCACGTCTCAGAATCATCATCATTTCCCATGCTTGAAAGTTTAGTGCTAAAATCTATTGAATTGCTTGAGAAGATTCCTCACAGTTTTGTGGATATTGGAACGCTTACATCAATCAAGGTGATCCATTGTAATCAAAACTCCCTCAAGGTTTCAGCTTTGGAGATTAAGGAAGAAGTAGAAACAACTACAGGGTGTGACAACCTGGACGTCTATATTTTTCCTCCTTACTCTCGGTATGTCTTTTTTCCTTTTACATGGTCTTTTTTCTTTTCTTCATATACTATTTAAAATTATGAGTTTTCTTAAAGTAGCATGTCAAAAAAAATAAATCTTTCTTCCTTTAAAGAATTTTCGAATGGTTTTGAATTTTCTTTTAATTTAATTGGTTTATAAATATTTTTTGTTTCTTCCTTTCTTTTTCTTTTTCAATATTTAGTGTATCTTCTTTTCTTTAATTTCTCGTTCAAAAAACAAGTGCATTCATTCGGAATGACTTTTCATGCACTTAATGTTTGAGAAATTGTTGTGGTTGCTCATCGAAGTTTAAATTGATATAAAACAGAAATGAAACCAAAAGAATTACAGATGATCAGGTGTCTGAGTTCAAGGAAATTTTCAGCCGATTTGACCTGGATCAGGATGGATTTATTACTGCAGCTGATCTTCGCCATTGGATGGCAAAGAGAGACAAGCCACCACCTACAGATGAAAAGGTTGATGAGTTAATTGGTGAACTTGACGTGGATGGTGATGGACGGATCAGCTATGAGGAGTTCGTCAACTACATGATGGCCATGTAAGAACTGATCAACCCAACTTAATTAATTTGTAGAACAAAAAAAGAGACGAAGATGGAAATGTGGCATTGATAAATTCGATGAGATTTCTATACTTGGTTTACGATATGTTCTTTGACATTAGTAATTAGCTTTCTTCTGTAGTGCTACTCGTCAGTATATGCTTGTCTGCTCTTCTTGTCATTGTCAGTTAATTCCTGTTTTTTTCTTCTTCAATTCGATATTTTGAACCTTTGACAATTAGGGATTTTATGTTCGTTACTCTGGGTGACTGATTTTTTGATTTGAAAATCTTCATTGTTTTGAAAGCATCTATATGCCTATGGTTCATTACTTGATGCAAATACTTCGCAAACTCGAGGGAACCATTCGAATGCACTATATGGCGTTTGTTTGTGTTTTTACAAAACTTGATTTTGTATAGAGAGTTTTAGAATTTTTGGAGAAATTGTTCCTTTGAGGAGCTTTCTACTGCCATACACTATTACTCTAAATTTTTAAATGACACCAAGTCCATTCGATAAATGTATGTCACTTTGTAAATTTTAGTTTATTTAACTAAAATTGGGATGTCTATGACACTTCCCAAAGACATTGACTTTTTCATTTTTGTTATATCGTGTTATTGTTGTCGTAACTTCAAAATGTTTAATGTTGTTATATTATGTTATTTTAATCCCAACATGTTATTTTTGTTAAAAAAGGAAAAGTGCGGAAGTTGAGGGCCGGGATGAGGAAGAAGAAAAGGAAGAGGAATAAAAACAAGAAGAGAAGAAAGAGGATGAGGAGGCGGAGAAGGAAGACGAAGCAAATTAAAGCAGAAGAGAAAGGGGACGAGTAAGAAGAAAGAAGAAGAACGGAGGAGAAAATGAAGCCAAAGCAGTCAGAACCATTGTTAGATTTTCTTGAATATGTACAGTTCTTATGTTTTTTTTTTTTTTTTTTTTATTTTTTATTTATAACCGTGGTTTCCGGGACTCACTTTGCGAACCCGACTAGCTGTACCCACCGGAGCCCGCTGTTTCAATGCGGGTGCACGGTTAGTTCTACGGGGCCCTGGAGACGCGGCCGGTTTGTAATGCCCCCAGTGGCCCTGGTGGGACTCGAACTGGCGACCTGAAGGACTTTGTCCTCATGCCTTTACCAGTTGAGCTACACGTCAGGGTTTACAGTTCTTATGTTTATTTGTCAAAATCGTAAAGTTCTAGAATCTTGCATTCATGTCTAGAAATTGTGTTAGATTGTTTAAAAATTTCAACTCGTGAAGGGAACAAATAATTCCTTACCAACCATACAGGCATCACCCATGGGAGGTATGGTTTGCTCATATATGATCAAACTTTTGATGGAAAATACTATTTATTATTCACCCATGGATTATTATTTGCTTCTCCATTGATCTTTCGATATATTTAACCTAAAATGTACTCTCAAGTCAGTCAAAGGAACGATATGTGTTGGGACATGCCAACGTTGTCCAGCCAAAGGCCCAATGGCCTAATCCTATTCTTTTTTGGTTTCCAATCCTATTTGGAATTGGATTCGGTTTATTCCTATTTTGAGTGGGTTTTGGCTTTAAGAGAAAGCACCACTCATGATCTATAAATAGAACAACCTTGAAAAATTATTCTATGCTCATTCATACAAGTTTTTGAAAGACTTAAGCACATAAGAGTGGGTTTTGAGAGAGCTTTCATCAAGAGAGAAGAGAGGAGAGAGAAGAAAAGTATTTGTTTTGCTGCAGATTTTTATTCCGACCAGCCAACTTCAAATCACATTTTATGATTCGTTAACCGTTGGATCCGGCTGAAGTTTTGACTGAGTGTTCTAACATCTTGGTCTTAGATTTAAATGGTGGAGATCGGATTTGGAGGCTCGTAGCATCTGATTTCGAGCCTCGAACATCAGCTTCGTTTTGTGGATTATACTCTTTCTTCAATTGATTAGTTGTTGCTCTTGTTGCTCCGTGTTTGGCCCTTGTTGTGTAGCCAATTTGGAGAACTTTTGTAACCCTCTTATTGTTATAGTGGATCTTTTTGGATCTTTGTGATCCCGTGGTTTTTACCTTCGATTTGAAGGGTTTTCAACGTTAAAATTTGGTGTTATTTATCTTCTTTATTTTCGGGTTTGCCTCTTCCTCGACATAACAATATGCATCCGTCACGTCCCCCAAGTATGATCGGACCAGGTGTGTACACAGGTCGGGTTGGTTCGGATTTTATAATTACCAAACTAAATCAATTGTGTCGGGTTATTAAATCTAAAGATCAAACCAAACCAATAAAACTCGGGGTTTTTCAATCTCGGTTTTTCTCGGGTTTTCGGATTATTCGAGTTTTTTCGGGTTTTTTTTTCCGGTAAAATCTTCGTAGAACAAACTATATAACGTATTCTCAAAATATTTCTTTAATCCTAGTAAGATACAACTATATAAAGTATTTTCCAAGAAAATAATACAAAATATGATGTGTCATGGCATTATCCTAAAATATCCATCAATAAAGATAATAAAATTATGTAATATAAATATTGTTAATTAAAATATCATAATAAAAACAAACATAATCTAAAAGTACTAAGTCATGCTCAAATAAATAGACTAATAAGGGAGTATTAGTTACATGACTAAACATTAAAGAAAAATAAAAATAGGTTATGCGTTTTTATCTATGTTATTGCCAAACAAAAAATAGATATTTAATACATTCACGTTCGTAATATTGAATTAAATGTCTTTTGTTAGCATTAGTATTGATTTGATTTTGGTTTGGGCTTTTGTTAGCATTATTTATTTTACTAATATTAATGGCTATAAAACTTATTGGAGCATTCAAAAGTTCTAAATCCAACCTTGAAATAATACCTTAAAAGATAAAATTATGAAATTTTTTAAGAAATATTTATAAATTACATCATAATAAGTATATTCATAAATTAAATATATCTAAAATTTCAATATATGTAATGTCGGGTCGGTTTGGTTTCGGTTTGACTTTCTTTAGTTAAAGCCAAACCAAACCAATTATGGTCGGATTTTTTTTTCCAACTCTAAATCAAATTAAACTAAACCATAATCGGGTTTTGTAATCGGTTTGACTCGAATTATCGGGTTGGTGCGGTTTATCGGTTTCATTTGTACACCCCTAGATCTGACGATATATGAGCTGTTGAAAGTTGCAAACTCCCACATCGGTGGGAAACTTAAATTGGGGAGAATTTCTCCCTATAAAAGAAGGCATAATGTTTAGGATTTAAACACACCTCTCATTTTCCTTCTCATCTGTTTAAGGAATTTGTATCTTCTCTCTTTATCACTTTTATTTTGGAGTGGAATAAAATATTAGTTATGTACGAAAAAGCAAGCACAGTTAGCCGAACCTCGTAAATTCTGGTATTTTTTTATTGTTGCTTTATTGTCTTATTTATTATTTGGTGGATGCCATATTTTTTGGTATAGTAGTTGTGACTCATTCACACTATATACATTTGGCTTCCGCAACAATTGGTATCAGAGCCAAGGTACTGTCTAAGTATGCTATGTGGATTGCAGCATAGTCTGATCTTCCACATTAGAAAAGATTTATCTTGGTAACTGAGTCAAGGTTTTGTCTGAGTATGCTCTTTGGTTGCAGCTTAGTCTGATTTTCTACATCAGAAAGGAAATAATTTTGATTTGTGTCGTCAGCTATTAAATAATATTTGTGTCAAAGATGGGAGACAATAAACAAGAAGAATCTACATCAAGTGTCAACAATACGTCATCATTGACATCTTCGCTTATGACAAGAATTGTGTCAAATACGAAATTTGCGATAGAAATTTTTGACGGGTCCGAATATTTTGAGATGTGGCAAGGCGAGGTTCTAGATGTCCTTTTTCAACAAAGGTTGGATCTTGCCATTGAAAAAAAGAAACCAGATGTTATTGGAGAAGAAGATTGAAAAATTATCAACCGTGTTGCTTGCGGTACCATTCGATCCTACCTTGCTAGAGAGCAGAAATATCCATACACAAAGAAAACTTCTGCAAGTACATTATGGAAAGTATTGGAGGATAAATTTTTGAAGAAAAATAGTCAAAATAAATTGTACATGAAGAAGAGACCGTTTCACTTCACCTATGTTCCTGGTACCAGTTTCAATAAGTTGGTCACAGATTGGCAAAATATGGATACAACTTATGATGATGGTGACTTGGCCTTGATGTTGTTGGCGTCACTTCCTAATGAGTACGAGCACCTCGAAACTACTCTACTCCATGGAAATGAAGAAGTTTCTCTCATAGAAGTTTGTTCGGCTTTGTACAGCTATGAACAAAGAAAGCGAAAAAAATAGAAAGGCGGAGAAGGAGAAGCACTGGTTGTGAGGGGTCGTTCTCAAAATGAAACGAGGACAAAGAAAGGAATATTTAAGTCAAGATCTAAACCCAGCAAAGATGAATGTGCCTTTTGTCGAGAAAAGAGGCACTGGAAGAAAGACTGTCCGAAGTTGAAGAATAAGGCCAAACTTAACAATGAAAAGACCATTATGGATTCAAATGTAGCTGATTGTGATGATTCAAACTTCTCATTAGTTACAACAGAGTCATCAACATCATCAGACATATGGTTGATGGACTTGGCTTGTAGCTATAATATGTGTCCCAACAGGGACTGGTTCGTGAAATTTCAAGAAGGAGAATATGGAATCATCCACACAGCGGATAATAACCCTCTTACGTCATATGGCATTGTTCAATACGATTAAGGAACCATGATAGAATGATCAGAACATTAACAGATGTTCGACATGTATCGGATTTGAAGAAGAATCTCATCTCTGTGGGAGTCCTAGAATCAAAAGGGTTCAAAATCGTTGCAGAAAATGGAGTGATAAGAGTATGCTCTGGTGCACTAGTGGTAATGAAGGATAATCGGAAGAACAATAACATGTACATCTATCGTGGTAGTACAGTTATTGGAACATCGACAGTAACGTCCAGTGACGACAAAGAGGCAGGAGCAACCAGGCTATGGCACATGCGGTTGGGACATGCTGGAGGAAAATCCATGAAAACTCTATCAGATCAAGGATTGTTGAAAGAGGTGAAAACTTGCAACTTGGAGTTTTGCGAGCATTGTGTCAAAGAAAAAGAGACAAGGGTTAAATTTGGTACAACAATCCATAATACTAAAGGCATTTTGGATTATATACACTCTGATATTTGGGATTCTTCCAAAACACCTTCATTGGGGGGGAGGCACTATTTTGTAACCTTTGTTGATGATTTTTTTCCCAAGAGTATGGGTGTATACAATGAAGAGCAAAGATGAAGTGCTGGAATTTTTTCTCAAGTGGAAGATGATGGTGCAGAATCAAACAGGCAGGAGGATCAAGTATATTCGCATAGACAATGGAGGTGAATACAAAAATGATCATTTCAATAAGGTTTGTGAAAATGATGGCATCGTCCGACACTTCACTGTTAGACATACACCACAACAGAATGGAGTGGTAGAACGTATGAACCGGACCTTGCTAGAGAAGGTACGGTGTATGTTGTCCAACGATGGCTTGGGCAAAGAATTTTGGGTTGAGGCAATTACATATGCATGCCACCTCATTAATCGTCTACCATCTGCTGTTATTGATTGCAAGACACCATTTGAAAAATGGTATGGAAAGCCTGTTGTAGATTATAACTCTGTGCACGTATTTGGCTCAACTGCATATTATCATGTGACAGAGTCAAAATTGGATCCAAGGGCAAATAAGACTATTTTTATGGGGATAACTTTTGGAGCCAAAGGATATCGCTTATGGTGTCCTATGACAAAGAAAGTAATATTCAGCAAGGATGTTACTTTCGATGAATCTGCTATGGTAAATAAGGTAACAGAAGATACTAAACAAAATGAGGGTGCTTCTAAGCAGGTGGAGTTTGAGGGAAAATTTATTTTTCCTACACAAGAAGTAGAGAAGGAAACAAATGAAGATTATCCTCTATAAGGAGAGCCAGTAGAGGAGATTCCAACTCAGGAACCTCAATAACAACTTGAATCAATAGCAACCAGCAGGGCAAAAAGAACAATAACGAAACTTGTTCGTCTCATCGAGACAGTTGCTTGTGCAACCTCAATTGTAGCTGATGATGTTCCTACCACTTATAAAGATGCAGTCCAAAGTTCAAAATAAGATAAGTGGAGGATTGCCATGAATGATGAAATACAGTCCCTTCATCAGAATCATACATGGAGATTGGCTAATCTCCCGAAGGGAAAGAAAGCAATTGGGTGCAAATAGGTATTTGCAAAGAAGGAAGGATTTCCTAACCAAGTAGATGTTCGCTACAAAGCAAGATTGGTGGCCAAATGATATGCTCAAAAGGAGAAAATTGATTACAATGAAGTGTTTTCTCTAGTTGTAAAATATTCCTCCATTTGAATTATGTTGGCTTTGGTAGCACAGTTTGATTTGGAACTAGTTCATATGGATGTAAAAACTGTGTTTTTACAAGGGAACTTGGAGGAGGAAATCTACATGACTCAGCCAGAAGGATTCAAAGTTGCTGGAAAGGAAAACAAGGTATACAAACTTGAAAAATCATTGTATGGATTGAAATAATCTTCTAGACAATAGTACAAGCAATTTGACAAGTTTATGTTGCAGCAAGGGTACAAGAGAAGCAAATACAATCATTGTGTGTATTTGCGCAAGCTTAAAGATGGTTCCTTTGTATATCTTCTCCTATATGTTGATGATATGTTGATAGCTTCCAAGAATTCGGAAGAAATTGATAAGTTGAAGATTCAACTGAAGAAGGAGTTCGAGATGAAGGATCTGGGTGAGGCAAAGAAAATTCTTGGTATGGAGATAATAAGAGATAGACGTTCAAAGAAACTATGTTTATCTCAGAAAGAATATTTGAAGAGAGTACTACAACGTTTTGGCATAAATGACAAGACTAAGCCATTTAGTACTCCACTTGCTCCCCATTTTAAGTTAAGTGCTACTATGTCGCCAAAGGATGAAGCTAAACGAGAGTATATGTCAAAGGTACCATATATAAATGCTGATGGTAGCTTGATGTATGCAATAGTTTGTACGAGACCTGACATTTCACAAGTTGTTGGAGTTATTAGCATATATATTCATATTCCAGGAAAGGAGCATTGGCAAGCTATGAAGTGTATTCTACGGCATATTCATAATACTGTAGATGTCGGTTTAGTTTTTGAGCAGGAAGACAATCAGGTTGCAGTTGGATATTGTGACTCAGATTTTACGGGTGATCTGGATAAACGAAGATCAACTAATGGTAATGTGTTTACGTTTGCAAAGACACCAGTTAGTTGGAAGTCTACTTTACGGGCAACAGTTGCTTTGACTACAACAGAGGCAGAGTACATGGCTATTACAGAGGGTGTAAAGGAGGTAATTTGGCTTCAAGGGTTGCTAAAGAAGCTTGATGTTGAACAAAAAGGTACCACAATTTTTTGTGATAGTCAAAGTGTTATTCAATTAGCGAAGAACCAAGTTTATCATGAAAGGACGAAGCACATTAATGTTCAGTATTATTTCGTACGAGAAATCATAGAAGAAGGTGGAGTCACGGTGAAGAAAATTCATACTGCAGAGAATCCTGCTGATATGCTGACAAAAGTGGTGACTGCGGTCAAGTTTCAACATTGTTTGATCAACATTGTTGAACACTGAAGATTGAAGATGAAGACACAACCAAAATTTGTTACCGAAAGAAAATTAAAGATGTGAAATTTTGCCAAGGTGGAGATTTGTTGAAAGTGGCAAACTCCCACATCTGTGGGAGACTTAAATTGGGGAGAATTTCTCCATATAAAAGAAGGCCTAGTGTTTTGGATTTAAACACACCTCTCATTTGCCTTCTCATCTGTTTAAGGCATTTGTATCTTCTCTCTTTAGTATTATTTCACTTGTATTTTGGAGTGGAATAAAATATCGGTTGTGTCCGAGGAAGTAGGCACAATTGGCCGAACCTCGTAAATTCTGGTGTTTCTTTTGTTGTTGCTTTATTGTCTTATTTATTATTTGGTGGCTGCCATATTTTTTGGTACAATAGTTTTGACTCATTCACACTATATACATTTGGCTTCCGCCACATGAGCAATCTCTAGACACCCAAAGCAATGTTGAAAAGAAAAATTAGATATGAAGATTTAAAAAGAAGCTGAGCCGACCTGTACTAAAAATTACCAATCTTGAAAATAAAAACCAAATTTCCACCAAGGATTCTTACTAAAGTTTCATCGACCAGTACTAGAGATGACCTTCCAGTACCATTATTCTCCTCCACAAAAGCATAGAACTAAGGCTTTAAAAAAGTTCTTGGTTTCTTCAAAAGGATATGCTAGCAGAATTGCTCACTCTCACTCTTTCTCATGTTCCAACACATTCAATTCTCTTTTTTCCTTCAAAGAACAAGTTGAAGAAATTGACCGATGGGTATTTTTCTCTACCCAGGAAAAAAATATTACGTAAACATATATATTGGTATATTTGGTGTAGTTTCATTTGATCACTACCACAGTTTTTGGTAAATACTAGTATTAGTTGTACAAAATAAAAAATTTCATATCCAAATTCACACTATAAATCAATTGTTTTGATCCCAGAACACGGAATTATGCCAAGCAAATGTGTGACAAAGCCAATTATAAATATGATCATGCTCATTGTTTATTTTAAATTCTATTGTATTTATTGAGATTATTATTTTAATATTTTTTAAACTGTTTTGTATTTAAAATTTGATTTATTTATTATCATGCAACTTGTTATTGTGTATTTTACTATGTTAACCTTTGGTTTTGCTAAAAACACAATTATAGAAACTTCGGATGAAAATAATTGATCCTATTTGGTCAACAAAAATAATTTTGATAGCTTAGTGACTTATTATTTATCCTTATTTTGTTTTAACTTCGGATAAAAATAATTGTCTAGGTAATACGTATTCTAGACAGGGCAACTAAAGAAAATAAAAAAATAATAATAAATTATGTAGCTAAAAGGCTAATATTCATTGCTGAGTAGAATTTCGCTATGGATTAGTGATTGATGATAAAAACATACCATATTAGCTATGAGAGGAATTTCAATGCTAATTCCTGTTTTTCTTAAACTCAAATTCCGTAATAAATATTTTTTTTTAAAAAAAAAATGTCCTATCCATCTAGTTGACGGAAATAAGCATTACAGTAAGTTAAGGCATTGCCTTGGAAACAAAGTGTTTTAATTTAGTATTTTCTAATATGTATTCTAGGTAAAATTTTAATGATTTTAAAGTCATAGGTATAAGGACTTCTTATTTAATTCAAATATGGAAGGATTGAAAAATAATAAATCTGATTTAATTCAACGGAAAATGGTCAAATATATTCCTCTGCTTTCAAATATCATTTAATCCTATCCTCCGTTACACTATTTGACCGTTTGAGTCCCTACTGGTATACTATCACAAAAGTATATGCCTAATTTTAACGGAGTGCCACGTGGTAACTCAGGAACAAAAGGACTCACCCTTTATTTTAATAGCAGGATCCAATTAAAACCAAAACCCTAATTTTTGCC
This sequence comes from Nicotiana glauca, assembly GCA_026770625.1. Classification (NCBI taxonomy): domain Eukaryota; kingdom Viridiplantae; phylum Streptophyta; class Magnoliopsida; order Solanales; family Solanaceae; genus Nicotiana; species Nicotiana glauca. The sequence goes on from MDKF010103848.1 coordinate 13,422, forward strand.
CATGCATTATTCGATCCAATTTGCTCAAGTTTGGGTTTTTTTCTTTTAAAAAAAATTCAAAAGAACATCTCCATACATATCCTTAACGATTTGGTTTCTAAATTTATCACGCAGTGACAGTACATTAAAATTAGTTCTTTAATTGATTTGCAGTTTCACTACTCAAACAACAACAAATCTCCAACAAATAAATCCGATAAAAATTTTGATTTAATGATTCAATATCCAAAAGAGCTTCAATGGTGTTTTTAGTTTTTGTTCTTCAAATTTAACAGCGATCTTCAATTTTAAGCTCAACAAATATTGCCCCTTCAGATTTGAATCTGTCAACTATCAATTCTTCAAAATCGTACGGTTAATTTTCATACCCATCTCACATGTACCGGTGCTCCCAAAATCGTACGATACACTCGGTTTCCTCACCAACTTTCTTTTAATCCGTAGTCCTTTAGATGGATTATCCATAATAATAATCGTATGAGATTTTGAATAGCAACCAAAGCAATCTCTGTTTTGTTCAAATTCAGGTTTATTTGCATATCCAAAGCAGACAAGAGGGGTTGCTCTGATGGTAAGCAACCCCTACTTTCAACCGAGAGGTTGTGAGTTCTAGTCTCCCCAAGAGCAAGGTGGGAAGTTCTTGGAGGGAAGGATGCCGAGGGTCTATTGGAAACAGTCTCTCTACCCCAGGGTAGGGGTAAGGTCTGCGTACACACTACCCTCCCCAAACCTCACTAAGTGGGATTATACTGGGTTGTTATTGTTGTTGTTGTTGCATATCCAAAGCTTTGAAGCTAGTTCTTTCATGGCGGACTTTAATTTTTTTCCTAATATTTTATCACCAATAACTTATTTTGCTCAAATCTAATTTATGCCTCACGTCTCCCTTAAAAAACACCATCACAAATTTCTAGTTGCAAATCAAATGGGTTTTCAATTATTTTTAACAATTATACTCGAAAATTGTAAAGAACCGAGATTAGTTATGCTTCTGATCTCTCTTTTTTCTTTTTATGGCATTTTTCGAAAATCGAGATTGAAAAAATATGAAATCTCACAAACCTAATTTCTAATCATGAGATATTATTTTTCCATTTTGGTTGAAGTGGGGAATAAATTGATGAAATTTCCTTTTCTTTGAAAAACAAGGAAAATAAACATGTTCTAGAGCATGAAATTACTTCTTTTTCCTAATTTTTGAATCGATCAAATGGTGAAACATGGAGCTTAATGGTAAAAGTTGGCATGAAGAAGATAAATGGGGTGGTATTAGTCCAATTTGTCGTGATTTGTGGACTGAATTTGTTGCACATGGGTCAGGTAATGGGCAAAAATTAGGGGTGGATTGTAATTGGATCTGGCTATTGAAATAGATGATGGGCCTTTTTGTTCCTAATATGCCACGTGACACTCTTGTTAAATTAGAGGTATATTTGTGTGATAATATAACGGGACTCAAACGGCCAAATGGTGTAATGGAGGATAAGAGTAAACAATATTTGAAAGTAGAAGGATATATTTGACCATTTTCCGTTAATTCAAACACCTAAATATTAGCTAGGAAAATAATCAAATGACTATTTTGTTTAGTATGAACTTAATTTTAAAAGGATAAAAAAGACATTTCGCTTTAATATAGTATAGATAGATATAAATATGCAGATATTTATATATGCAAACAATAGAAATATTATATTTAATTTGATGATGATACTCATGGACTTAAAGAATCTTAGAATTGCAGATTAATCTTGAACTATATACGCACAATTTCATACTATTATCTGGTTTCTACCATCAGATGGCATATTACATCTAGCACCATAAAAGAAATAGAATCACGATTTGGTTAAATGAAGTTGCAACGAAAGTGGTAACAGTACGGACTAGTCACTTTTATTCATGTAATTGAGAAATAGTTACTGTCATGGAATTTCAAATTCCACATGTAAACTTCGTCACCTGTGGAACTTGAAACTCTATCAAAATAAATATTTTCAAATACATAATTGTAAAGTGACTATTTATGAATTTTATCCCTCAACAGTCTTCGTTATTTAATGAACTTTTTGTTTATCCGTAAAATTGTATAATTGAATTTATACGTGATTTCTAGATAAGTGAATTAATTTGATCCTGAAATAATAGATGAATTATATAAATACATGATACATAGCCGTGAGATGGAGACAAAATAGCAGAAATAATAGTTCCGGGAGCAGGGCTTCCGGGCACAACGGTTATAAAATCAAAAAGCAAGAAGATAAGAATATATTAAGCTTTGAATAGAGTGTAACATATATTTGCCAGAAAATTCGTGTCCTTTACAATGATAATAGAGCTCACTATTTATAGCTGCATCTAGGGAACGAGGTCCTAGGATCAAGCCCCTATTTAATGTCAATTATAAGGGCCATTGAAGAGTGTGTAATAGCGGCTATGAATGCCATATTCATTTGTAACAGGTAGTGTACTAAATGTTGTAGAATATTATTCATTAAATACTATTGGGTGACAAATATTTATTTCATCTTTATGCGTATCATTCTCTCCGATATCAAATGAAATCGTTGCCTTCGATTTTAGCCATCCTCTATCTTCGACTCCACATGTCACTTTCTCATGCGATCATTTAATATAATATATTTTACCCCATACATATAGTCCCCATGCTTTCCGGTGGCATAACTTTGTGCCACCGAGAAGTTGGTAGAAATATTCTTTTTGACGGGAAATTTACCGACTCCCTTTCAAAAGTTTCTTATAGTTGATTAGACGCACCTCTCTCAGTATTTAATGCCTCGAACATGAGGAGGATAACTTTGGAAGAGGTTAAAGCGGGTGTCCTTGACTTTGATGCCGAAATCAATAAAGCCCGTTAGTTGGAGTTGGCCGCTAAAAGGGGTCTTCCGGTTAGGCCTAGTACTACCAATTCTTCTGGTTCCGGTTCTGAATTCCTGGGAATTGAAGAGGAATCGAAAGGTGATGATGCTGAGGGCCAGAATGGTGAAGGCCAGGATATCGAACAAGCAGCGGATCTTTCCACTTCCCCCGAGGGCGCGGATACTTCTCTTCCTTCCGGTTCCGAAGATGCAGCAGCTTAGTTTTTCATTTCATTTCCCAACTTTTGTACTTGTGCCGTTTTGACACATTTATTGTAAATAAAAATATCTTTTTCTCAAGTATTGCATGAGTCTTTCTGCATTCTTTTGTTTGAACATTTACGCAAGTTTAATCTTTGTGTTCTTTCTTGCTTAAGTGCGTTACACAAGTTTTACTATTTGCGTCTGATTATGTAAGGCTTTGGGTGTATTCCCCCCAAAAGCATTTGGATTTTAGCCACAATATCTTCCGAATAAACCTTTATCGTGAAAGTTTTTATAAGAGAGGGTCCTTTTATGTTTACGGTGCTCTTAAAGAGGACGTCTCCTATTCACTCAAGCACTAGCAGTTGAAGTACTTGTTTAACCTTCAAATGCCAAAATCAATTCACCATTCAGACAAGAAACAAGATAGAAATAAAAGGATTTTACTGTTTCTTCCATTTTCAAAAAGTATATAAGCATTCGTCATACTAAAAAAATTTCCATTTCTTATGACTAACTTATACAACTTGTTTCTACGGGGATGACCATCCAGTCCCGGGTCCCGATGATACAACTATATTTTTGATTTCTGTATTTCGGTCGACGTGGCAGCCATTGTTGCCGTATCCTCATATCATTTCCCCTTAATGTTTGAATTTGAACACTGGAAGTTTTGCACCTTCGAGGATTCCACTAATGAATTGCTAGATAATCTTCGGTTAGGTAACAAACTTCACTTTCCCTTAGGAATTTATGCTATCTAGCCAAAGAATATCTAACAATCCCCTAGTTGCTTGCACTTGTGAATGGTCGAGTAACCTCTGTTCGGTAGTAAACATAACTTCCCGGTGGGAACTTTGCCACTGAGCAACAGATTATCTAACTGCTCGAGAGCGGTTCTTCGCTTGTGTACCTTGTTATTAAAAGGATTTATTGTTGCTATTGAAACCTTCTTCATAGTATGCTTTTCATTGCTGCATCGTTAAAAACCTTGCCATAAAAATCCAATTGGGACAAAGGGAAAATGAGTGCAGCATATACTTTCAGTATAGGTGATTTTCATCAGCAATAGTATTTCTAAAGATGCACCACATTCCAGTTATTTGGAAAATTTTCTCCATCCCAATTCTCCAACTCATATGAACCTTTCCCAGTGACAGCTGAAACCCAGTAAGGGCATTCCCATGTTGGAACTAGCTTCCCTGTATTGAGTTCGCGGGTGTTTTGACTTACTTTCCTTAGAACCAAGTTTCCCTCTTTGAAATAAAGGAGGTTGGCTATTCGATTTTAATCTCCTTTTATTCTTTGCTTTTGAGATGCCATACCGGGACACCTGCCTTTAGTTGCTTCTAATCTCTTCTTGAAATTTTATATAATCACTTTGTTCGTTAACTCTAATTGACCATTTGCGCTAGGATATTAGGGCGAAGATGTGATTCTTTTGATTTTAAAGTCTTAAAGGAACTTCGTGATCTTTGCACCTATGAATTGTGGCCCGTTGTCGCAAGCTATCTCTTTTTGTATCCCAAATCTGAAAATTATGTTCTCCCACAAGAAATCCACCACTTCACGTTCACCAATTTTCTGATAAGGACCTGCTTAAACTTACTTAGAAAAATTATCAGTTAAAATCAAAAGAAACCTTACATTTCCAGGGGTTGGTGGCAGTGGTCCGACGATATCCATTTCTCACTTCATGAACAACCATGGAGACAAAAACGAGTGTAATGGTTCTGTAGGTTAATGTACCAATGGTGTGCAGCGTTGGCACTTATCACATTTTTGAACAAAAGCTTTGGCGTCTTGCTACATTCGGGGCTAGTAATATCCTGCCATTGCCAATATAAGCACCAAGGAATATGTGCCCGAATTATTTTCATAGATTCCTTCCTGGACTTCTCGCATAACATAGTTCGCTTCGGACACTCCCAATCATCGGGCCTTGGAAATATTTCCTGTACAATTGGCCTCCTTTAAAGCTATATTGTACTGCTTTGGTGCGCAGCACCCGAGATGCCTTAGGATCTTCAGGCGACATTCTGTGCTCCATGTAATAAATGATCTCATTCCTCCAATCCAGAGCAAATTAGGTGCATTTACCTCATAATAGTTATCTTCATCCAGAACCAAGTGCATATGTTGTACGATCCCTTCATTCCCGTTGATGAGCCAAGGTTAGCTAATGCATCAGCCTGTACATTTTCCTCCCTTGGGATATGTGTAATCGACTATTCCTAGAACCGGGAAAGCACAACCTGCACCTTCGCTATGTATTGTTGCATGCGTTCCTCTTTGGAATCGAAGATACCATAGACCATATTCACTACCAGCTGGGAGTCACATTTCATTTTTATAACCTTGGAGTCTATCTTAGGGCCAATTCGAGTCCTGCAATCAAAGCTTCAAACTCAACTTTCTTGTTAGTTAAAGGAACCGTTCTTAATTCCTGCCTTAAGTGTGACGACCCAAAGAGTCATCACCTGTTTCCTCATCTGTTTCGTGCTTTCGAGGCCTTGAAAACCTCATTTTTACTTGACTCGATTTGTGTACGCAGTCCGGGCACGTACCCGAAAAGCTTTTATGTTGAGATATGTGAAAAATTTGAAGAATTTTGATATTAATATAATTAAAGTTGACTTCGGCCAATATTTTCGGTAAACGGACCCGAACCTATGATTTGATGGTCCCGGAAGGTCCGTAGAAAAATATGGGACTTGGGCATGTGCCGGAAGTCGAAATCCGAGGTCTACAACCCGAGCAAAAGGATTTTTCTGTTAAATTGTTTTTCTGAAATTGTTAAGGAAAATGGAAATGAAAATTGATTAAAATACTAGGGTATCAGGCTCGTATTTTGGTTCAGATGCCCGGAACAAGTCATATATATTGTTTAAGCGCTTTCTGTGAAGTTTGGTCGAAATCGCACGTCGTATGACGTGTTTCAGACTATAAGTTCCAAATTTGAAAGTTTATGAAACTTAGAAGGAAAATCATGGGTTTTGAGATCCCAGCTGATGATTCTTGATGTTATTCAGGCGATTTGATCGCACAGATGAGTCCGTAGTATGTTTTGAGATTATATGTATATTGGTTAGGAGCCCCGAGGGCTCAGGTGAGTTTTGAGTAGGTCCCGAGGCGTCTTAGACTTAAAAGTATCAGATGTTGCAGGTCCAGGTGTTGCAGGCCCCCAGCGCAGCCGCGGCCATTTTTGCGCGGTCTGCGCTGGAAGCTGCGCGGATGCGGTGCATTTTTGCGCGGTCCGCGTGGCTAGGATATAGAGGGGCCAGTGGATTCCAGTTCGACCAGCGCGAGCGCGTGCCATATCAGCGCGGTCCGCGCTGGAAGATTCAGAGAGGGGTCTTCAGTGTCATTCCACCAGCGTGGCAGCACACCAAATTCGTGCGGTCCGCGCTGGGCAAGTTTAGAGAGTCATTTTTTTCCCTTTCTCGGTGCGGCCGCGGTGCATTTTTGTGCGGTCTGCGCCAGCCTTCAGTAAAGTATATAAATCCGAGATTTTCAATTATTTTACAGTTTTTCAAAACCCAAAAACATAAGAGGCGATTTTCCAAACGATTCTTCTTCTTCAAAACGATTGGTAAATGATTTCTAACTGATTTTCTTTACTCCTCATCATCCTTAAACATAATTTCAACTTCAAAACAAAGATTTTAATTGGGAAATTTGGGAACTTAGGGTAGAACATAGGGTTTCTAAAATTGGGGGGTTATTGACCTCAATTTGGGGTCCGATTCCAAAATAACTTATATACTTGAGTTCATGGGGGAATGGGTAACCATGTTTTGGGTCGAACCTCGGGTTTTGACCACGTGGGCCCGGGGGCATTTTGGAAATTTTTGAGTAAAACTTTGGGAAATTCATTTTCATGCATTCAAGTTGATTCAATTAGCAATTGTTGATACATTCAAGTAATTTGTGACTAGATTCGAGCGGTTTTGTGGTGAATTCGAGGGGTAAAGCTATACTAGAGGCTTGAGTGGATTTTTGGAGCATTTGAGATAAGTGTTTGATCTAACTTTGGCTTGAGGGAATATGATTAGAGTATTATTAATTGTTAGTTGCTAAATGATCGAGTACGGTGTATAGGCATGGTGACGAGTATCTATACACCGGTGTCTAGCATGACCGTGGGTCTTTGTTGGTACTTGTTTTGGTATACTTTGGGACTCTTCCAAGCTAATTAATGTTTCTCTACATAATGTGAAAAGTTGAGGATTAATTATGAATTTGAATTCTTTGGAGCGTTGGATCAAACGATAAAATACTAACGAGTAAGAAATGAAAGAATTTGAAAGAGATGTGATTATCTCCCTTGTCGGGATTTGGATGATCAATTATGTTCTTCCCTTGCCGAGACATTTCTTGTTATTAAATATTTCCCTCGCCCGTGGGTGAGGAAGAGTGATTATGCACGAAGGGTCATTCCGTGCCATTGTTTGATTATATTCGCACGAAGGGACATTCCGCGCCATTGTTGATTATATTATGCACGAAGGAACATTCCGTGCCATTGTTGATTATATTATGCACGAAGGGTCATTCCGTGCCATTATTTGATTATATTCGCACGAAGGGACATTCCGTGCTATTGTTGATTATATTATGCACGAAGGGTCATTCCTTGCCATTGTTGATTATATTTGCACGAAGGATTATTCGGTGCCATGAAATAAGAGTTATGTGAGGAAAAGCACGAAGGGTGATGCCGTGCATTTTATTTGGTTGCTTTGGGCGAGGATGAGAGTAAAAGCACGAAGGTTGGTGCCGTGCAACTGTTGGATTTCTTGTTTTTGTTAATTATTGTTGTGTCCTGTTTCTTATTTAAGTTGATGACTTTTATGTTCGGAATGTACTCCCCCATAGCATGCTTCCCTCCCTTTTAACTGATAGTTTTGGTATTCTTTCCTTTTATTGCACATATATATATTGAACTGCACAGGTTGATTTGGTAGTCCTGTCTATCCTCGTCACTACTTCGCCGGGGTTAGGCCAGACACTTACCAGCACATGGGGTCGGTTGTGCTGATGCTACACTTCTGTGCTTTTTGCACCGATCACGGTACTGGAGCAGCTTTGGGACCACAGTAGCAGTATACGAATCGGGAGTTGACTTCAGTCTAGGGACTACGAGGTAGCCTAGATGGCATTCGCAGGCCGAAATCCCTTTCTATATTTTATGATTGTTTTCTTTGTACCGAGACAGACATTATGTATTTGCTATTCGAACTTGTTTGTAGCACTCTTTAGAGGTTCGTGAGATAGCAACACCAGTCCTGGGTAGAGAAATATTAACTTCCGCATTTTGGGTTTCCAGTTAGCTTATGTTTTAAAAGACTTCCGCATTTAATTAAAACTTGTTATTTCATTATTGTTGTGCTATTATCCGAAGATGTTTCAATGTTTGGCTTGCCTAGCTCCAACACTAGGCGCCATCACGACTCCCGATGGTGGGGAAATCCGGGTCGTGACAAGTTGGTATCAGAGCTCTAGGTTGCCTAGGTCTCGCTACTCACAGATAAAGTCGGTAGAGTCTGAGGGATCGGTACGAAGACGTCTGTATTTATCCTCAGAGGCTATAGAGTTAGGAAAAGTTTCACTTTTGTTCTTTCTTGTCGTGCGATTCTGTTCCTCAAATACTAATTGTCTTTATACTCTGTTCTTTCGCAAATGGAGAGAACATGTGCTTCCTCTTCTACCGCGCAGTAGCCGAGCCTCGAGCAGCAGCTCCTGCGAGGGGCAGAGGCCGAGGCCGTGCCAGAGGCCGAGGCAGGGGCAGAGCTCAGCCCCGGGCAGCAGTCCCAAAGGTGGAGCCTCATATTGACTATGATGATGAGGTTCCAGGCCCAGCAGCTCCAATGGGCCAAACTCAGGTCCCGGGAGGGGTCATGATCACCCCAGATCTTCAGGATGCTCTAGTCAGATTGGCAGGCTTTATGGAGAGTGTCACCAGAGCGGGATTGCTGCTAGTAGCACCTGCCACTTCTCAGGCTGGGGCAGGGGTTCAGACTCCTGCTACACGTACTTCGGAGCATGTAGCTCCCGAGGCTCATGTCCCAGTGGTTCAGCCAGCTGTGGCAGCTCAGCCAGGTATTACAGCTCAGGCCGGTGATGGAGCGGCTATGTCATCGGATGCTTTGTGGAGACTTGATCGGTTCTCCAAGCTCTTCACCCCCACTTTCAGCGGTGCTTTATCAGAGGATCCACATGATTTCTTTTTCAGCTGTCATGAGATCCTTAGGACCATGGGTATAGTGGAGACCAATGGGGTCGATTTTGTCACCTAGCGGCTTGCAGGATCCTCCAAGACTTGGTGGAGGGATTTTTGCCTATCTAGACCAATAGGGTCTCCAGCTTTGACATGGGATCAGTTCGCAGAGTTGTTTTTGGAGAAGTTTCTCCCAGTCACTTAGCGGGAGGCACTTCGCAGGCAGTTTGAGCACCTCCATTAGGGCTCCATGACAGTTACACAGTATGAGACTCGATTTGTTGACTTGGCACGCCATGCTATTGTGATACTCCCCACAGAGCAAGAGAGGGTCCGGAGATTTATTGATGGACTGATTCAGCCGATCCGTCTCCAGATGGCTATGGGAGTTGGTAGTGATATTTCCTTTCAGGAGGCCGCCAATGCGGCCCACAGAGTTGTGATGGCCCTCTCACGAGGAGGTGGTCAGATGTCGGATAAGAGGCCTCATCATTCTGGTAGGTTCAGTGGTACCTCGTCTGGAGGTAGGGATTCTTATGGTAGAGGTCATTCACCGAGGCCCTTTCAGTCAGCACTCCAGGTTTCTCATGGTACTTCAGGCGGTGGTGGTTCTTAGCAGCATTATTCTAATCAGCAGCCCATCAGTGCACCTCTACTTCAGAGCTTCCGGGGAGGACATTTAGGTCGATAGGGCCAGTAGTCTCAGCAACCGAGGGCTTGTTATGGGTGTGGTGACCCTGGTCACATTGTCAGATTTTGCCCTCGAGCCTCGAGTAGTTCTCAGCAGCAGGGTCCTCGCCCCATGATTCAGGCAGCAGGTGATCCACAGCTCGCCCAGCTAGCTAGAGGCGGGGGTAGGGATCATAGAGGTGGAGGTAGGGACCGTAAAGGTGGAGATCGGACCGGTAGAGGTAGGGGTCAGCCAGTAGCCGATCTTCCCAGAGACATTGTTCAGGGAGGTGGGGCCCAGCCCCAGTGTTATGCTTTGCCAGCCCGGCCGGAGGCTGAGTCTTCAGATGCTGTTATTACAGGTACTATTTTGGTTTGTGAAAGGGATGCTTCAGTGCTATTTGACCCTAGGTCTACATATTCATATGTGTCATCTTATTTTGCACCCTACTTGGCTATGCCTAGTGATGCTTTGGGTATCCCTGTTTATGTATCTACATCGGTGGGTGATTCTATAGTGGTCGATCGAGTTCATCGTTCCTGTATAGTAGTGTTTGAGGGTCTTGAGACCCGTGTTGATTTATTACTTTTAGACATAGTGGATTTCGATGTTATATTGGGGATGGATTGGTTGTCCCCGTATTATGCTATCTTGGATTGTCATGCCAAGATCGTGACCTTGGCTTTGTCAGATTTGCCCCGGTTGGAGGGGAAAGGGACCCCAAGACATGCCACCCGCAGTGTTATTTCATGTGTTAAAGCTCGACGCATGGTCGAGAAGGGGTGTTTAGCTTATCTGGCATATGTTCGCAACTCTAGTGCAGAGGTTCCTTCTATTGACTCTGTTCCTATCATTCGAGAGTTCCCCGAGGTTTTCCCTTCAAACCTGCCGGGTATGCCGCTCGACAGGGATATTGATTTCTGCATTGATCTAGCTCCGGGCACGCAACCCATTTCTATTCCGCCGTATCGCATGGCCCCGCCAGAGTTGAAGGAGTTAAAAGACCAGTTGCAGGATTTACTAGAGAAGGGTTTTATCAGGCCTAGTGTTTCTCCTTGGGGTGCACCGGTGTTATTCTTGGAGAAAAAAGATGGTTCGATGCGGATGTGTATTGATTACCGGCATTTGAACAAAGTGACGATAAAGAACAAGTACCCACTACCGAGGATTGATGATTTATTTGACCAGCTTCAGGGAGCAAGGGTGTTTTCAAAGATGGACTTGAGATATGGTTACCATCTGCTGAGGATTAGGGCGTCTGATGTCCCTAAGATGGCATTCTGCACTCGGTATGGGCACTATGAGTTTTTAGTCATGTCATTCGGGTTGACCAACGCCCCAGCAATATTTATGGAGTTAATGAACCGAGTGTTCAGGCCATATCTAGACTTATTCGTGATAGTCTTTATTGATGATATTCTGGTGTACTCCCGCAGCCAGAAAGAGCACGAGCAACACCTCAGAGTGGTTCTTCAGACTCTGAAGGATAGTCAGCTATATGCTAAGTTTTCGAAGTGCGAGTTCTGGTTGAGTTCGGTTGCATTTCTGGGTCATATTTTATCAGCAGAGGGTATTCAGGTGGACCCAAAAAAGATTGAGGCAGTCAAGAATTGGCCTCGACCAGCTTCAGTGATCGAGATTTGGAGTTTCTTGGGGTAGGCAGGTTATTACCGTCGGTTCGTAGAGGGATTTTCTTCTATTGCAGCCCCGATGACCAGATTGACCCAGAAGGG
>MDKF010522194.1:0-39681 GCA_026770625.1 Nicotiana glauca
CTCCTCAAACGAGGCGGCCACAACCCTCTCTCTAGTCATCAAAATACGAATGGGATAGTTGAGGCCATCCACGAATGTCCTATTCCTCTCCCGATCAGTCGGGATCATCCAAGTAGCATGTTGAGCTAGCTGCATAAACCTCAACTCATACTGGGTCACAGTAATGTCCCCCTGAACGAACCACTCAAACTGACGACACAGCTCCTCCCTGCGCGACTGCGGTACATACTTCTCCAGAAAAGGAGTGGAGAACTGCTGCCGAGTAAGGGGCGCTGCTCCAACAGGCCTACGCCTCTCAAACTCCTCCCAACCAGTAAATACAGGCCCTTAGAACTGAAAAGTAGTAAAAGCTACTCCACTCGACTCCAATATCCCTGCAGTGTGAAGCATACACTAACATTCGTCCAGAAATCCCTGGCCATCCTCGCCCTCTGTACCACTGAACGTCGGAGGCTGGAGCCTTCCAAACCTCTCCAGTCGACGCTGCTCGTCATCTGGCATAGCCAGAATTACAAAATCCGGAGCTGGTGCGACTGGCGTAACTGGGGCAACTGGTGCAACTGGGGCAACTGGGGCAACTGGTGCAACTGGGGCAACTGGTGCAACTGGGCAGCTGGTGCAACTGGTGCAACTGGTGCAACTGGGCAACTCCCAGTGTCTAAAATTCCTGGACACCCTGCTCGGGTGTGCGAGCAGCAGGGGTCTGCTGACCACCCCTGGTCTATGAAGTAGCTGCTGCAGTAGTGGCTGATGGCGTAACTGGGGCAACTGGTGCAACTGGGGCAACTGGGGCAACTGGTGCAACTGGTGCAACTGGGGCAACTGGTGCAACTGGGCAGCTGGTGCAACTGGGGCAACTGGTGCAACTGGGCAACTCCCGGTGTCTAAAATTCCTGGACACCCTGCTCGGGTGTGCGAGCAGCAGGGGTCTGCTGACCACCCCTGGTCTATGAAGTAGCTGCTGCAGTAGTGGCTGATACGGCCTGAACCAGGCCAGTGCAGACGGATAAGATCTGAGCCAAAGCCTCCTGAAGACCAGGAATCACGATAGGCACTGCCAGTGCCTGAACAGGTGCTGCTGGAGCATCTACAGCTGGAGGCTGGTCCTAAAACTAGGCAGCTGGTGGGTCTGCAGGTGCTGCCCTCACTTGTCCGCCTCGACCACGATTGCGACCACGGCCCCTAGCGTATGCCAAAGGTGGTCGTCTCCCATGTCTGGTAGCACGAGTCCTCGCCATCTACGAGAGAATAGAATACAGAAATTTAGTTCTCGGACCAACAAAAATCGCACGACAAGAATTTCAAGAAAGTGAAGTATTTCCTAAAGGTTCTGCAGCCTCCCGAGGATAGATACGGATGTCTACGTACCGATCCGTGAGACTCTACTAACCGGCTCATGACTCGTGAGACCTAGTAACCTAGGCTCTGATACCAACTTGTCACGACCCTAATCTCGATCGTGATGGTGCCCAACCATATAGCTAGGCAAGCCTGACCAATTATCACTCACGAACCCAATCTGATAACTCTTTACTGACAATTTAAGGGAATTAACAGTTTAAAAATAATAAGCCGATGTTTATAATAAAAATAATATGGAACAGACTGAAACATCTGAAGAAAACACTCCCAACAGAATCTGGGGTCACAAGTCTAGAGCCTCTAAATAACGAAATAACAAATATTAAAAAAAAAACATAACTCTGGAATGCGCAAATAAAACTGAATAAAAGGGGAGAAGTCGGGTCCTGCGAACGTCATGCAACTACCTCGACAACTCTGATAAAACTCTGGAAGACAGCAACAACTCAGCTAAGTCTCCGGAACACCTGAATCTGCATACATGGTGCAGGGAGTAAAGTGAGTACTTCCAACTCAGTGGTAATAGACATATATAATGACTGAAAGTAAGAAATCCCGAAATACCACAATGCAAAGTAGAAACTAACCACTTAGCACACTAAAAAAATGAAACAATAGTAATCAACGACAGATAAACAAATAGATATCAATGCATGAATGCAATGCAATACATGTGACCGCTGCGGCGTACAGCCCTATCCATTGGGTACCCGCGCTCACTGTGGGGGTTCACACTCCGGAGGGGCTCCTACAACCCAAGCGCAATGACATAGCAGCATTCGCTGCGGCGTTGCAGTCCGGTCCACCATCAGTCCAAATATATATATGCAAGCAAGCCATACGGGCACAATCAATTACCATTTTCGAATCCATTTAACATGTATTATAGTTTAAGTGATTAAAGCATTAGAAGATTTCTACTCATTTTTTTTTGACAATATTTAACTCAGGACTGATATCATCGGAACATGCTCAATATCATGGAAGTAGTGATAATAACCCTTAAGGTATCCAAAATAGTTGGCTCGCAGCTCGAATATGCTCATAACAATCCAAGTAGGATGTTTACTAATCAATTTCTAGGCATATAACACACTATAGACATTCCTAGACCATGGACTAGGCCATAGTCCCATCCACCAACGACCCCGCACTTACAGTAGAGTACGTGTCTCGCTTCAATACAACGTCACAATGTGAGATACCGGAGTTTCAAACCCTCAGGTCATCATCTACATCTATTACTCACCTCATATCGGCCGTAGACTAGTCCGTAATGGCCTTTCCTCTTGAAACGACCTCCGCACATGTCGAATCTAGTCAAAACCACAATGAATATGTTACTATATGCTAAAGAGACATAACCCAATCGAAATTACTCGAAAAATACTAAAAATCACGAAGTTGGCAAAACCCGAGCCCCGTCCCACTTCTCAAAAAATTATGAAATTTACATCACTGGATTCCTCGTCTCGCCACGAGTCCGTACATATAAATTGGATCAAAATCGGAGTTCAAATGCTCCTTCAAAATACAATTTCTCATTAAGAAAACACAAGCCCTAGTTCTTCCCTTTTTACTCAAATTCCATGAATTTCGGTGTTGAAATCACAGTTAGATGGTGTTTCTAGGCCATAGGACTTATCTCTAATCAATAACCGTCGAAAACCCTCTTCAATTCTACCAAAAAGCTCTTGAGGCGGAGTAAAAATTGTGGAAAAGTGATATGGGTCGCGGATAAAATAACACTTAAAACCATTTTGCCCAGATGTAATTCCTTCTATGCGAACGCGAGGGTCCTCTCGCGTTCTCGATGAACAAAATTCCACTGACCATTTTTAACTTTACGTGAACGCGTCCAAGTCCATGCGGACTCGATGAACAAACCAAGCTGGCCCCATATCTCTTCTACGCGGACGCGTGGAATCCTTCCGCGAACGCGATGGCCAACCTCACAGGCCTACGCGAATGCGTTCCCCTTCATGCGAACGCGAACAACCCAATTCCATAACTACGCGAACGCGGCCATACCTACGCGAACGCGAAGGCTAATTGCCAAGCCCCTCCAATTTACTCTTCGTGTTCACATTACACCCCACACGAATGCACTGAAGAAATTTCCTGCAACACACAGCTGAAAAACTAGTAGTCCTTAAAGTCCAAAAATAGCCCGAATAACCATCCGAAATCACCCCGAGGCCCCCGGGACCTCAACCAAAAACATCAACCTACTCCAAGATATCATACGAAATTGTTCCAATCATCAAAACACGTCCATGAACACAAAAATCATCAAATCGCGACTGATTCAAGCCTAAGTTAAACTAAAACTTTCAAAATTCTCATTCAGTCAAAAACCCGACCAAACGACGTCCGAATGACCTGAAAATTTGCAGACATATCAAAAAACATCTAACGAATCTACTGCAACTCTCGGAATTCCATGCCGACCCTGGAATCAAAATCGCACCTATTAACCTGAATTCGCCAAAATTCCAACTTCGCCAATTCAAGCCTAATTCTACACCGGACCCCCAAATTCAATTCTGATTGCGCTCCTAAGTCACAAATCATCACCTGAAACTAGACGAATCATCGAAAATCCATTCCGAGACCTCTAACTCATAATTCAACATTCGGTTGACTTTTCCAAACTAACTTTCTTTTAAAGAGACTAATTGTCTCATTTCTAACCGAACTCTATCCGAATTACTTCAAATTCACCAACCACCTATAATGAAACATATAGAAGCATAAAACAAGGGAAACAGGGCGGTAAATCATGTGACGACGGGCCGGATCGTCACATTTACCTAGCCCAAAACACCCAACCCTCCCACTATCAATCACCTTCCCCACGTCAAAACATTCCTAGACCACGGCCAAATTTCGACCACAGACCCCCCAAACAGTATACCGCCATTGCTGAACCAATCGACCAGTTGTACGAAAGGCTCAAAGTTGCTAGTTATGTCACTTCTATCCCTGCTACAACCCCTAAAAATCCTTTCCAATAGGTCAACCCAAATAAGACCTGTGCATAACATTCTTCCATGAAGGGACATACCATTGATGAATGCCGCTGTCTAAAAGGATAAGATTCAAGATTTGATTGACAACAAGATCATTGTAGTAAATAAGCCCGCTCTGAACATCCGTGATAACCCTCTACCAGACCATAATGGTGGAGGTGTTCACATGATCGAGGTAGAGGACGACTGGGACCCCAAGGGATCAATTGGTTTAATCACAGAAGCAGACGAACCAAAGTGGCCAGTGGTCACCCTTAATTCGATTATAGTCAAGATTCAACCTGCTGGAGATGACGAGGTGAACATGTCCTTACCAGTTGAGTTTGAAACACCATCCTCTGCGAAGACGCCAACACTAATTGAGGTTGAGTTTGGGTCCCCAAAGGCACCTATACAATTTGAAGTTTCTATAGTAACTTCCGGAGCAAGGGTAACCATTTCGGTAGCAATGAGAGCCGTAACACCATTCCACACAAAGGCCATCCCTTGGGACTACACAGCCGAGGCAAGAAGGAAAGGGAAAGCCATGTTCGGGGAAGCAGTTACGGCGCAGGGTATGACAAGAACCGGCAGGGTTTATACCCCTGAGCATTTGGCTAAATCAGCAAGCAGGCTTCCAGTTGGCCAACCATCACTGAAACTGGGCCCAACGATCTCTTTAAGAAAATACAAACCAAAGAATACTCAATCATTGATCACTTGAACAAAACACTGGCATAGATTTATATCCTTGCTTTGCTACAGAGCTCGGATGCACACAAGAATGCCTTGTTAAGTGTACTGAGTGAGGCGTATGTACCAAGCAACATCACTGGCGGAGAAATGGCGAACATGGTGGGTCAGGTGTTGGAAAGTCACAAGATCACTTTTCACGAAGATGAGCTGCCACCGAAGGGATTAAGTCGCAACAAGGCGTTGCACATCACTGTCAATGCAAAGGTTATTTTATCACCAGGATCCTGGTCGATGGAGGTCCAATCTCAACATTTGTCCGTTAGTAACACTCAGGACATTGGGAAAAGGACTGCATGAGATCATGGACGAGGCCATCAACATCAAAGCTTTCGACGGTCTTAGAGGTCTACTATTGGGGAGATTAGCTTATGTTTACAAATGGGGCCTACTTGGTTTGATGTTGATTTTCAAGTGATAGACGTGACGACATCCTACGATCTGTTGTTGGGACGACCATGGATTCATACCGCAGGGTCCATAGCGTCAACACTACATCAGTCATTGAAGTTTGAGTGGAACTTCCTAGAGGTGATCATCCATTGTGATGGTAGCTATCCCATATATAGTCACCAAACCATTCTAGCAATTGGAGGAAAGAGAAGGATAGTCGGGGAAACCTACAACCACATCGAGCGAGTCGACGTCGTTGATAAGGATAAATGGTTGGATAACAAAATTGAAAGCATACTGAACTGGAGAGGGTATGAACTTGGCAAGGGATTTGGCAAGAATCTCCAAGGAATTGTTAAGCCCATCAAGCTCAAGAAACACGGCACCACCTTCGGATTGGGGTATGAGTACACTTGGGAGGAATTCAACCACTGGTCGCCACCATGGCGCGGTCCTTACTATCAATTAGAGCAGCCAATACCCCAGTTGGAGTAGACCTTCAACCCGGTTGAAGTTATCTTTGGGTCAGAAGAAGAGAAAGCATTGGCAGCAATGAGTAATTTGTTCCTAGAAGATGATAACATAGATTGTTGTGTCATTTTCGAGGAGGGGGGAGGAAGGCCCTTCCATACAAGTTATAAGCAGAGGAGCGATCCTCAATAACTGGACTATCAAAACCACCAGAGCCCGGTAAGACTCGGGGTAGTAAGGCTGAACGAGCACCATGCACTATTTTACTTGATTAGTTTACTTTACTTTCACATTTTTATTTTTTGCAAGAAAGAGCTCCAATGTTCAATACATTCATGAAATTTATTAAAGCATTTCAGGTTTCTTATAAATCTTACTCTTATTATTTTATATCATTACTTTACTTACACAACATTACTATTACTTATCTTGATGAACCAATGACTGTGACATGCAACATAGATTCAGAGGAAGATGATATACCAGCAGAGATTGTTGAGGAAGTTGAGAATTTTGGAAATAGGCTAAGTCCAACCTATATGAGACTAAGATTGTTAACATGGGAGATGCAGAAAATGTCAATGAAAGACGAATCAACGTTCATTTATCGCCATCAGAGAAGGAAGGATGCACAGAGTTTCTAAAGGAATATAAGGACATATTTGCATGGTCGTACAATGACATGACTGGTCTGAGTACATCTATTATAACTCATAAATTGCCGACTGATCCAGCCTGTCCGCCGGTAAAATAGAAGCTTAGAAAATTCAAGCCAGATATGAGTTAGAAAATCAAGGAGGAGTTCACTAAGAAAGTCAAAGCCAAGGTTCTCAGGGTAGTGGAGTATCCAACGTGGCTAGCCAATATTGTGTCGGTGCTGAATAAGGACGGGAAGGTTAGAGTCTGCGTTGAAGACCGGGATCTCAACCGGGCCAGTCCAAAAGATGACTTCCCCCTGCCGAACATGCACATCCTGATTGACAATTGCGCCAAACACAATTTATAATCATTTGTAGATTGTTTTGCTCGGTATCATCAGATCTGGATGGATGAAAAAGATGCTGAGAAAATGGCTTTCATTACGCCTGGGGAATGTACTTCTACTAAATGATGTCATTTAGGTTAAAAAATATAGGGGCCACCTACATGAGGGCCATGACTACCATCTTACACGATATGACACACAAGGAGATTGAAGTATATGTGGATGATATCATCATCAAGTCCAAAAAAGCCATTGATTGCATGGAAGATTGGAGGAAGTTTTTCAACAGACTGTGAATGTACAACTTGAAACTAAATCCCGCAAAATGTGCTTTTAGGGTTCCTGCTAGAAAGTTACTTGGGTTAATTGTGAGTCATCGGGGAATAGAACTGGATCCATCAAAGATAAAAGCCATTCAAGAATTGCCATCGCCAAAGAACAAGAAAGAAGTAATGAGGCTTAACTACATCAGTCGGTTCATAGCACAATCTACCGTCATCTGTGAACCTATCTTAAAGATGTTCAAGAAGGATGCCGCTATTAAATGGACTGATGATTGCCAAAAGGCCTTTGATAGGATCAAGGAGTACTTGTCAACATCGCTAGTTTTGGTCCCGCCCGAGCCAGGTAGCCCTCTATTACACTACCTTGCGGTATTGGATGGAGCGTTTGGCTATGTTCTAGAGCAGCAGGATGAGACGGGGAGAAAATAGCAGGCCATCTATTATCTCAGCAAGAAGTTCACCCTTTACGGAGCTCGATATTCTCTATTAGAATGTACTTGTTGTGCTATGACTTGGGTAGCTCAGAAGCTGAGGCACTATTTTTGTGCCTATACTACGTATCTCATATCAAGGATGGATATATTGAAGTACATCTTTTAGAAGTCCATGCCCACTGGCAAGCTAGCCAAGTGGCAAATCCTACTGAGTGAATTCGACATTGTCTATGTGACCTAGAAAGCAGTTAAAGGACAGGCACTAGCGGATCATCTCGTCGAAAACCTTGTGGATGGAGAATACGAGCCCCTAAAAACATATTTTTTGAATGAAGAAGTATCGTTCATAGAAGAAGACATTACACAATCTTACGATAGTTAGAGAATGTTTTTCGCTGGAGCAGCAAATTTCAATGCAGTTGGCATAGGAGGAGCCCTAGTATCAGAAACTGGCCAACATTATCTGGTATCCACCAAGCTCAGGTTCCCCTGCACTAACAATATGGCCGAATACGAAGCCTGCATCATAGGGATCAAGATGGCCATTGAGATGAACATCCAAGAGTTGCTAGTGATTGGAGATTCAAACTTTCTTATACATCATGTCCGAGAATAATGGGCGACCAAGAATTCACAGATACTCCCTTACCTATACCATGCATAGGAGTTGAGAAAGAGATTCCCAAAGATAGAGCTCCAGCATGTTCCAAGAGTCCAGAATTAGTTCACTGATGCATTGGCTACCCTGGCCTTTATGATACAATATCCAGATAAGAACTTTATTGATCTTATTCTCTTGAAGATCTATGGTCAGCCAACTTATTATGCTCATGTCAAAGAAGAAGCAGATGGAAAACCTTGGTTTCATGACATAAAGGAATATTTAGCAAAAGGAGAATACCTCGAGCCCGCAAATGCTACTAAAAAATGCACACTTCGAGGATTGTACAACAATTTCTTTCATAGCGGAGGAATCCTATATAGGAGGACTCCTGATTTGGGATTGCTAAGGTGTGTCGACGCAAAGGAAGCATTTAGACTTCTAAAAGAAATCCATGTCGGGACCTGCGGTCCACATATGAATGGCTTTGTCTTAGCTAAGAAGGTACTTCGTGCTGGTTACTTTTGGATGACCATGGAAACAGACTACATTCAGTATGTCCGAAAATGCCAGCACTGTCAGACACATGCAGACATGATAAAGGTATCTCTAAAGGAGCTTAATGCAACAAGCTCACCATGGCTATTCGCCGCTTGGGGAATGGATGTTATCGGACCAATTAAACCTGCAGCTTCGAATGGGTGTAGGTTCATCCTAGTAGCAATCAACCATTTCACCAAATGGGTTGAAGCAGTAGCCTACAAATCAGTGACTAAGAAAGTCGTGGCAGATTTCGTCCACGACCGTATTGTTTGTCAGTTCGGAATTCCAAATCATTACTGATAACGGTTCCAATCTCAACAGTGACCTGATGAAAGCTATGTGTGATACCTTCAAGATCTGACACACAAATTCAACAGCCTATAGGCCTCAGATGAATGGAGTCATAGAGGCCACCAACAAGAATATTAAGAAGATACTAAGAAAAATGATAGAGAAGCATAAGCAGTGGCACGAAAAGCTGTCATTCACTCTATTGGTGTATCGCACCACAGTCCGCACATCAACTGGGGCAACTCCCTACATGCTGGTTTATGGTACAGAGGCAGTCATTCCCGTCGAAGTAGAAATTCCATAGGGATCATACAGGAAGAAGAACTCGACGATGCAGAATTGGTGAAGAGTCGTTACGAGCAGTTGGCTTTTATAGATGGGAAAAAAATGAATGCAGTTTGCCATGGTCAACTTTATCAGAACTGAATGTCCAGAGTCTTCAACAAAAGAGTCAAGCTAAGACAATTCACACCGGGGCAGCTGGTGTTAAAGAAGATTTTTCCACATCAAGATGAAGCCAAAGGAAATTTCTCTACCAACTGGCAAGGCCCATATATGGTTCACCGGCTAATAATAGGAGAAGTCCTTATACTTGCAGAAATAGACGGAGAAGTTTGACCGAAACCAATCAATTCAAATGCAGTCAAGCGCTACTATATGTAATCTTCATGCTTTTCCTATGCGATGTAATTTGTACTACGCCTGACCTGATTCCAGTTTACAGAACTCACAATTTTTCTTTGGATCCAGGCACTCAAGTCATGAAATCCTATCATACATACTCTTCAAGAATGTAGCTCTCAGAGCTGTCACAATTATTTGCAGTCGCTATCTGCACACAGTATCCCCAGCGGCCACGATATCACAATCATCCATCAGCTCAGCAAAGAAATTTCATTACTATTCGCCTTTTATTGCTTCATAAGGCTACCATTCTGCCTTACGAGACTAAGCACTGTCTCCATCCGCATTCTTGCATTGTATAAGGCTACCATTCTGCCTTCCGAGTCGAAGGACTTTCTCTATCTGCATTCTTGCATTGCATAAGGCTACCATTCTGCCTTCTGGGTTAAGCTCTACCTCCATCTGCATTTTCTTCATTGGATAAGGCTACCGTTCTACCTTCCGAGACTAAGCACTATCACCATCTGCATTCTTGCATTGCATAAGGTTACCATTCTACCTTCCGAGACTAAGTGTTGTCTCCATCTGCATTTCATGCATTGCATAAGGCTACCATTCTGCCTTCCGCGACTAAGCCCTATCTCCATCTTGCATAGCTGAAAGATCGCCACATTTATTTACGTCTTTCATCGGCTGAAAGATCTCCCCTTTATTCACTTCTTGCACGATTGAAAGATTCCCATCTCATTTACATCTTTCATGGGTGAAATATTGTCGTTCTATTTTTCACTTACATGGTTGAAATATTGCCACTTTATTTTTAACTTGCATGGCTGAAATATCGCCACCTCATTTACATTTGTGTATTAGCTGAAATATCGCCACCTTTATTTACGTTTTCTTGGGCTAAAATATAGTCAAATTATCCAAGGGCATGATTGTTCGGTGGCATCATCTTCATAGCCCGAGAACGCCATGCCATGGCTTGAGGACCCCTTTTATCTCTTGCATATCATTATTCAAAGGCATCATCGCTCGGAGGCATCATTCTCACAGTCCAAGAGCATCATTTCATGGCCTGCAAAACCTTTATTTTACGCTTCATGGCCCAAGACATCATGGTCTGAGGACGTCATCCTAACCATCCAAAGATAGCATTCATGGTCCGACGAGAACTTGCATCATATTTAATTTATGCATAATATATATGCATGTTGCTTATCTATAGGTAAACTGGTGGGAAACAGCTATCTCGGCAGGAGCGATCCCGCTCCGATTCCTGCAGCCCTATTAGACTCTTAACCTCCCATATCGCATACGTTCTTGAAAGATCTCTATCGGCATACTTCGCCGATGGATCCTGAGCTATATATGACCTGATTCTGTTAAGACTAGGGATATGTAGGTAGCTCAGGAACCAGAGCACGGTCAATCTCTTCAAACCACTCCACTCGATCAAAATTGGCCATCATATCTTTACCCGACAACTCTTTCATCCTTCTCGGGTAAAGACGGGTAGCTGTTGATACCCAATTTTTCCCTGTATAAGTTTTATGCAATATGCTTTTAATATAGCATGCATATATATATATATATATATATATATATATATATATATATAAGTACTCCCAAGTGTTTAAGTATTTTTCCCAATTTTTAAAGATTTTTAAAATTTATAGTCTATTTTAGCTGTATAAAAACCAATAATTATTCCCAAAATTATCATCATTGGAGACTAACTTATTTTTTTCTCATATTTATACCAAAACATAGCTAAGTTAATTTTTATACATTTTTTACAAATCATTTAGTATGTTAAAAGCTAAATTGCATATAATTGTAATTTCAGCCTACTTTAAGATGTAATAGTATTTTATAATTAGGAAATTGGTTCCAATATTTTTAAATTAATATTTATATGTTATTAACTAATCCATCACTTTTAATTTTCTTTTAAATTATTTTTACTATTTTTATAAAATAAAAAGGGGAAAATTGGCTATTTAAAGTCTGACCTATTTTTATTCCAATTATAGCCAAATTTGACCCCACCTAATTGACCCAATTTCAAACCCCAAACGGGCCAGTCTAACTTCAATTTAACCCACCCATGACCCAACTAATCTAACCCGCCCGGCCATTCCCTTTGATCTAGGCCGTTGATCATTTTGATCAACGACCACAATCATTTCTTACCATTTTAATTCACCCACACCCCTAACCCTAACTCATTTCACTCAGAGACACTGCCTTGAAACCCCTTCGTCTCTCAAACTCTCTCAAATGTTCTTCAAATCCTAATCGTCTTCTACAATTTTCAACCTCCAACTCACCAGAATCCATGGCCTCTCAAGCCATGGATGACCTATAGTCACCTCCATTTGCTCTTGAACGCTCGGTGTTCGAAATTTCGAGGTCTGACTTCGATGGCGTCCATTCAGATCTTCTCCGATTCAAGGTTCTATGGCTTCTACGGCTTAGCTCCGGCGTATCCAAAGCATTTCGAGTTTGGTTTTGTCTTATCTGACTCAAGATCGGACCTTTTCCAAGCCTTTCTCGTTTTAGGGTTCCTCTGAAACCCTAGCTATTCGAGATTTCTTTGATTGTTTTCTTAAATCTAGTCTATATCTGTGCTCTACTTGAGTTTTGAAAACATTTTTCCTATCTTTTCCTTTTAAAAATACTGCTCTTCGATTTAAGGTTTCTTAAAAGTTCAAAATGTTTCTCTGACTTTTCTTTTCCTTTTACTTTGTGTATATTTGTCATGCATGTGCTTCTACTGCTTTCTTGTGTTTTTTCCACTATATATGTTCTTTTGTTCCTTGTCTTTCTACTGTGTTTTTACACCATGGTCGCATGTTCCTCCAGCTATGTTTTTCCTATATGTCTTGTTGATATAATTTTCTACTGCATGTATTTCCTACTAAGTTGTTAAGTTCTTTGTTTGCCTTTTACTGGACCTTGTTTGAGTTCCCTTTAAGCGTGTTTCTTCTACTGTTTCCTTAAATGTTATACTTCCCCTCTTCTGAACTTCTTTAAGTCTCAGGTTTTTCTTAAACATGTTCCTTCTACCCTCACTATGCTTCAAATCAGTTTTTTTACTCTGTTTGCTTCAAAGTTGCTATTGTATCTGTTTTGTTCTCACGAGTCTCTGAAATAGATCTCTGAGTATGTTTCTAGCACTTGCCTCCTCGTCACTGTATCTGATTCAAAATGGAAACCCCAGAATTTAGGGGTTTTCCTTGTGTTTGGACTAGGGTTCTATTGTGGAACCCTCGACTCTTTTAGACTCATTCTGAGTCTATGAACTAAGTTTGAATCTCTATGTTTATGACTCTGAATTTTTAAATTCTTCTACTGATTAGCACAATAGTTCTTCGTACTTAAGTGTGGTTGTATGCTTTTATACGTGTGATAAATTCTTTCTTTTGAAAAGGTTTTCCAACTTATGATTCAAAAATCTTTTTAGGTTTAATTGATTAGTATTAATTCCCAGTGTTAAATATGTATGTTGTTCTCTTTTCATCTGTTTCTACTATGAATCCATGTACCCCTATTCCCTTCTATGTGTTTGAGTTAAAGTTTAGAACATAGAAAAAACAAATTGTTACTCGTGTCTGGACTTGATCGTTTAAGGAATCCTAACTCCAAAATAATGTGGCTAAGGGGCTGGTTGGGGTGTGCTAGCACTTCTAATTGCTGGGTGTGACCACTAGCCTATCCCTGCTTCCCCCTAGAATCCCCTTTGTGCACTTACACTCTCTCCTAGCTTATAAGTTCTGCCCCCTCCTGTGAGCCTTGCTTTGGGACCTTGAGTTCCCTCTGAACTTGGACACTTGAGGTCTAGCTCTTCCACACTGCACTATAACTTAATTAGGCAATATATTTGGGTGTAAGAACTACCTGGAGTCCATTTGAGACTCTTAGGGAACTTTGACACATCCCAAATAAAAGAAAGTCTTTGGAAGTCCGATTTTTGGAGGATGGTTTATTTCATGCTTCAGACAGAAGTCTGAATCAGGCTCTCCTTGGTTGGAGTTTTAGCTTTCTGATGTAATTTTATTTCTCTCCTTATTTAATTTTGGGCTGTAAACCATTGGGGTTTTTAGTGAAAAGGGAAGGGCCAATCATGCATGCAAAAGGGGTAGATACCATGTTCATAGGGAACTACAATGCTTCTACCCTCATATCCTGTTTCCAACTTACATTTCGGTGTTTTGTATATAAGCCATATATGTAGGATTCTACATCTCATATAAAAACTATGTCTATAGGCTTTTGCACTTCTGCATTTCATATAGATTTTGCGCTTCTGCATTTTCATATAGAAATCATGTTTATAGGTTTTGGATTAAAATCATGTTTATAAAATAAATCCACTGTTTAATATATTTATTAAGGATGAATAATTGTTGGGCCACTAGAGATTGTCAAAGTTGACCATCTCGTCTCTACCCTTGCAGGATTAGGCGGGATACTCATTGGGTACACGTTGTTTTTGTTCTCATACTACACTTGCTGTACATTTTGTTGCACGTGACTCCAGTGGCTTACTAGGCATAGTAGCACGAATGATTCTGGGACTATATGAGTTGCATCATTCGAGATGACCGCAGCTAGAGCAGTCCCTTCCTTTATACTGTATTTACTTTTCGTCCACTGTATCCCGGGCGGATGTTGTATTTTATTTCTTTTATCAGTAGATGCTCATGAACTTCTAGGATGGTTTGGAGTATTGTATTAATTGCTTACTTTTAAATTTGATTTGAAAATATATTCTTTAAAATTTCTAAATAATGAAGGAAAAATCCTGTATTTCAAAAGTGTTAAAACAAGACGAACTTAATGTATTTGAGTTGGCTGGACTGACAGAGGTATCCGACGCCACCATGACCCTTAGTGGATTTCGGGTCGTGACAACATGGTATCAGAGCACTAGGTTCCCGTCGGTCTCACGAGTCATGAGCATGTCTAGTAGAGTCTCGCAGATCCGTACGGAGACGTCTATACTTATCCTTGGGAGGCTGAAGGACTGTTATGAGTACTTCCCTTCTTGATTTCCTTATTGTGCGGTTCGATTTCCTTTGAGGCTTATGCCTTTAATTCCTTCCAACTCAATCTTACGTGACGTGAGCGCTTGTTATAAATCGAACAATTGAAGGATTGTAATGGCACTACAAATGTGGTGCGGGATGATTTTCCCTGTATCTTTGAATGGACTATGATAGTCGCATTTTGGGGGGATATTCTATTGTTTTAGCTCAGTAACAGAACTTCTAAGAGCCTTGAGGCTAGGCACAGGTTGCCATGATGCTTGTGAACAATTATTTCGCAGTGTTGTTGTGATGGTTGGATGTTTGCCCACATGTCGGGGTAGTGAATGAATTGAAGGGAGGTTTACTCAGCGTGTAATCAAGGGATTTAGTATTTTATTCCCGGCAGGGGAAAGTCAAACGAACTGAGGATGGTCAGAAGTGGAATAGTGGAAGTAATGAGGCTTGGTATTTGCAAGCATGGTTGAGCTTTCTTTTATGAGAGAGTGTCGTGGTCCTGATTGAATGTACTAAGTTGTTGGTGTTATAATCTGCTACAATTCGCCTTTATGGCAGGGTATTGTGAAATAATATTGGGGGTACATTTATTAGATATCGCATGATGTGGTGGTTTAAGATCGAATCAGAATTCCTAATATTGACGCCTCGATAAAGATGACCTTTGGAAAGGTTTAAAGTTAGAAGCAATTGTGGATTCAAGTGCCACGAAGATAGATTTTATTTGAGGTAACAATTGAGCAGCAAAGTATGAGGAAGGACGTGTGGGATGTGCCAGGCGGTGTTTAAAATTTCAAGAAGGCCTAGTTTGAGAAGCAAGGTCGAATGACCGATTAAGGAAATTAGTTCCGCCAAAGTGGGCGAGTGGTGAGGGTTGCATATGGGCTTGGTAGTAGTATAATTACGCGCCTTAAATAGAGTTTGGATCGAATTTGGGATTTTAATGATTGGTGATTGAAGCCTGCGGGTATGATATGATGTATGGGCTATTATGCCGCAGAAGATTGATATGGCAGAAAGGAGCTGCTTGAAATGGAGGAGGGTGCAGCATAACCCTGAATTTGGAAGGATGTTGCCGCACATTTAATTGATGTCCGCGAGGGGCGAATGAACTTGTGCAACTAGAAGGTAAGCTCGGACTCAGGATGGGCTATTGGTGTCATAATGAATATACCTCGTCTAGCGGTGTGGGAAGATGTCGGGAGGTGATTCCCCTAGATGGTTTATTCCCCGTGAGAAGATTAGCAGTAACGTGGTCGGCGAAGCTTATGCAAGGAATTATATTGGTTGTTCAACAAAGAGATCGGTCGTACGAATGTGGATGATGACTCATAATATGAAAGATGAGAATTTACAGGAAGATCTCGAGAGATTTTGATAATTGATGGTGCGAGTTTAAGTCAATAAGAGGTAAAAAGGTCAGGCGAACTCAAAATGGTGAAATTATGGCTTCAAGCTAAGTGGGAGAGTCCCACCGCTTATGATTGGGTTGTATGAATAACTACTTGTGTGATTTCTGGTTATTAGCATATTGATGGATTAATTCATCTACGAGAAATGACCATAAATAGTAAATTGAGCGGAGGAATTATTAAGGATGTGCTATGGTTTGCCTTATGGCTCATGTGCGAACTTGGGAAAAGATTTAAGATTTATGCCTTGTATAGAAACAGGTTAAAGGGGGAGTGACTCTGCAAGGTGCTTTATTGAGAGGGTATTAATGTGCTTGAAGATTCAAGGAGCTGATTATATTTGGGATCAAGTCAGAGCGGGTGGCTCTCAGCAACGGTCCTAGTGGAACTCAAAAGATAAAGTGTGGTACCTAATGATTTCAAGCTTATAAGTACAACTAAGAATCAAGCTTTATAGCAGCTTATGAGAAGGTGCCCAGAATGTTCTGTGATGTGTTACCTTATGGTGCAGCATTTGAGAAATATGAAATAATTCGTGAGACTTGAGACAGCATGGTCTCGAAATTCAAGGTCACTCGAGGTAAGTGTAGAGGGAGTATGTTATGCGTTGAAGAGAATTAGTATTATTTCCAAAGCAATCAAGGATAAATTAGAGGGAAAGGGATTGATTAGCCATAGTTGAATTTGGCACATTGGGGCCAGTGATCAGTTCATTCCGCTTGATCGAGTTATGCGTTTGATTTATGGTAGTACGTGTGAGGTTTGTCGGCCGTCGTAATTGTAACATTCTAAACCATTCTACTACTGTGGCTTGTTATGTGGAAGCAGATTCCGGAAGGGCTATGGTGGCTTGGATCACTACTTGTAGATTTGCATATTCTATGGTTATGTTAATTTAGCTGTGTGTTTCTATGAATCTCCTAAAGTGAGTTAACTGAAAAGTTCATGTATGATGAATTGTTAAAATTTTAATGATTTCAGAGTTATGATGAAAAATCGTGTTCTATTATATATTGGCACGTTGGGTGCGGTGAGAGGTATGGAAATTAGAAGTGAGGGTCAAGGTTGCAGTTTGGCATTAACAATGATGTCACGGGCTCGGATGAGCAAGGAATGATTTGAACTATTAGAGTAAATTGGTATTGTCCTCAGTGTCACTTGAGATCGATGTGTTGTGAAAGAGGTTTTGCATCTTGGTTAAGGATTCTGGATCACTTTTCAGCGTTGGTGCATCCTATGGTTTAGATATGCGAACCCGTTATTTATTTCGGAAGATTGTGGGAACGTGTTCCACGGGAAGATTGTACCAGTGTGGCATGTAGCCACTTGTTTGACTAAAGATTTAAATCAAGTATGAGGAATTTGGGTAATATCATTGCTTTGAGAATTTATGACTGGAGGGCATCTTGTTTATTGGGTTATGAACCGAGGAGGTTTGCTCCGGTTATGACGGTTGTTCTTATGTGTTATGAGAATAAGGAAATTAGTATGGACCTTTGAAAGGTTATTGGCTTAATTTGATGTGATCAAGATCGACTTGAGGTCGGTGGATGGGTTTAAATGTGAATATGGGCCTATGGCAGGCCAATTGTGTTCATTTCAGTAATGCGCTCCTTATGGAGTAGCCAGGGTGTCATCTCGTTGTCTGATATTTCATGAAGTGATACATTACGTCGTGTGAGTGGTGAGACGGCCTGAGGAATTGTGTATGTGTTGATGACCCACGTGGGAATGTCATATTATGAGCAAATGCCTCTTGAGATTCAGATCTTGTACCGCACCTCAGTTGTGCTTAGAGTTTTGTAGCCTATAGAGCTATGTGCTTTCTCACGGATGGTATTATCCACTTAACGTGCTTGCGATCGAAATTCGATATTTTTATTTTAATGAGCAGATTTAGCTTGAAGTGTAATCTCCTTATGTGAGATCTATGTGTGGATCGGGTGGCACGCCGCCATGGGTATGTTATTTGGATCGGGTGGCACACCACCATGGGTATGTTATTTGGATCGGGTTGCATGCCGCAATAGTGTGATGTCGAGTCTGGTCCTCTATATGTTATTTTTTTTTTTGTGTTTACATTCCTATCTTCTAAGGAAGGTCCGTACTAGTGTGGGGGTTAAGTAATTCTTTACAGAGTTCGATTTCTGTTTGTGTTATGTTCGCATTGGCGGCCTATTGGCACATTATGGCATCATATGAGACTTGTGATCGCATTCGGAGTGGTTTATTGCCTGAGCAGTTCGTACTAGGTAAGATGAGATTGTGGTATTTAGGATCAGTGCAATCTGATTATATGAAGTATATTATGGAGCGAAGATCATTATTTGGTTCAGAATGTAGTAATGTTTCTTGTCAGAAGTATAGACTCAATGATTAGTTGACTCGGTAGTTGATTATGTATTTTGACATCTCATCCATCGCGGCGGTATTGTAATAGTTAGAGTAAGACCCATGCAGGTCATGAGGTGCAATGAGAGCATCGGATTTGTGGAATTTTGACTAATTAAAACAGAAATATTATGCAGTCATGCTTGAGTACAGCGTATAGTGATTGCTACACTGATCGTATGCTGAAAACGGGCATGGCATAGAATTCCGGATGTTGGAATTGGGCTCTAAGGCTTATTTGCTTGAATAAAAAGGGAATATCTTCAGAATTTATTGACCTAATGTGCTAAGCTAAGTTGTGTAGCACGGGAAGGTGCATGAGGTGCTAAACAGTGATTTCAGACTACTTCCGTATAGTTCTCAGCACGTTCGAGTACGAACATATGTTTAAGTGGGAGAGAATGTAACGACCCGACTGGTCATTTTGAGTACTAGCGCTCCGTTTAGCAGTCGGAGGCCATGAACATCTTTATTTCGGGTATTATGACTTGTTCGCATGGTCGGAAATTAAATTTAGGAAGATCGGAGTTAAATTTAAATGAAAATTCCCTTTTGAGAAGCATAAAGTTGAAAGAATGAATTACGATTAGATTTTTGAGTAAACGACCTCGGAATGGGGATCTGAAGGTTCCAGCAGGTTCGTATGATGATATCGGACTTGGGCGTATGCCCGGTTCGGGTTTTCGATAACCCGGGAGCATTTTGGCGCCTATTATGGAAGTTAGCATTTTGAAAGGAATTTCTTAAGTTTGGCTTGGAGTGCATTTCAACATTATCGATGTCTATTTGGGATTCCGAGACTAGGAGTAGCTCCGTATGATGATTTTGTAGTTGGGAGCACGATCAGAAGTGAATTCGGAGGTCCGTAGGTCATTTTGGAGCCATATGGCTAATGATAGAAATTTGAAGGTTTTTGAGAAGTTTGATCGGAGGTTGACTTTTGATATCGGGGTCAGAATCCTATTCCGGAAGTTGGAGTAGGTCCGTAATGTCAAATATGACTTGTATGCAAAATTTGAGGTCAATCGGACGTGATTTGATAGGTTTAAGCATCGGAAGTGGAAGTTGAAAAGTTCATAGTTCATAAAGCTTGAATTGGGGTGTAATTCATGGTTTTAGTGTTGTTTGTTATGATTTGATGCCTCGAGCAAATCCGTAATGTGTTTTGGGACTTGTTGGTATGATTGTTTGGGGTCCCGGGGGCTCGAGTGGATTCCGAGTGGTTAACGGATCGAAAATGGATTTTTGGAAAGAGCTGAGTTGCTGGTTGCTGGTATTTCCGCTTCTGCAGAGATGGGACTGCAGAAGCGGCCTCGCAGAAGCTTTAAAGAAGCTGCAGAAGTGATTGGGGGAGAAGGGGAGTAGGGAACGGTTATGCGGTCAGGTACCCGCAAAAGCGGAGTCGCAAAAGCGGTAGAGGGAACTGCAGAAGCGTAATGGTTCGAAGGGTCGTGGGCTGCAGATGCGGTCAAAGTTCCGCAGAAGCGGGACCGCATCTGCGGAAGGAGCATCACAAAGCGAAAGGGGCTAGGCCAGTGGAAGCCGCAGAAGCGGCCTATTGTCCACAAATGTGGAACCGCATAAGCGGCAATATTTCCGCAAAAGCAGAAATGACTGAGGCAGTGTAATGTTTTAAGTTCGGGGTTGAGCTCATTTCAACCCCATTTTTCTTCCATTTGAGTCGATGGATAGTAGCTTGCGGATGCCATTTTCATCACCAAGCATGAGGTAAGTGATTTCTACTAGTTTTGAGTATATACAAGGTTTATATATGGATTTAGACATGGAAAATTATAGAAACTTAGGGTTTGAGGGAAAACCTAGAAAATTAATATTCTTGGAATTTGACCACGATTTTGGGTCTGGAATTTAGATAAAATCATATATTCTATTTCGTAAGGCTATGGGTAATATTTATCTTCCAAAAAATTTGGATTCCATGCACGTGGGCCCGAGGGTATTTTTATCAACTTTTCGTTCGGGGTTAGGAATTGTTACAAATTGAGTTGTAAAGTTTAATTGAGCTTATATTAATGGATTTGTATTACCATTTTCTAGTTTTGGAGCATTTTCTGTTGGTTCGAGCCTTCGGAAGAATGAAGAATGCCGGTTGTGGATCTTCGGAGCGAGGTGAGTCTCCTTTCTAATCTTATGAGGGTGAATTTACCCCATAGGTGAGTTAAATTGGTTATGTGCTCCTATTGTGGGGGCTACGTACGCTCGAGGTGACGAGAGTCCATGCATAGCTACTATTATGCTATTGTCCGTGTAGTCTAGGACCCAAATGCATGTTATACTTGGATTATTTGTGAACCCATTGATGGCTTGAATTGCCTAAATCACATTAAATTAGTAAATGAATTTCAAAGGGATTAATCTTTATTTCTTAAAATTCTTAAAAAGGAGAATTGGTTTTATTTGAATAAATATTCCCCGATAAGCTCTTATTTGACTGATTGAGCATGTATTCTTATGTGTACCTGCTCGCAAGCATGATTCGCGAGCAGTGTATGTGTTTATTTCTGGAACGTTTCGAATGCCTCAGCAGATTAAATAGACGTATCTATGGTACGGGCCGCTCGACCCTAGGCAGTGCACTATTTACATTTCTGTTGGAGCGGGCGGTCGACCTCGGCATGATTTGCGCATGTTTGTGTTGTTGTCCTGAACTTATTTAAGTTGTCACTGCCTCACACTGGCTAGAGATTTATTTGTTAATAATAAAGAGGACCTAATGGAAATTCCTATTAAAGAATTATGTGTTTTATTTTTTCCTCTATTTGGATTAAAATCATGTTTATAAAATAAATCCACTGTTTAATATATTTATTAAGGATGAATAATTATTGGGCCACTAGAGAGTGTCAAAGTGGACCATCTCGTCTCTACCCCTTCGGGATTAGGCAGGATACTCATTGGTTACACGTTATTTTTGTACTCATACAACACTTGCTGTGCATTTTGTTGCACAGGTATATGTGACTCTACTGGCTTACTAGGCATAGTAGCACGGATGATTCTGGGACTAGGTGAGCTGCATCATTCGAGACGGCCGCAGCTAGAGTAGTCCCTTCCTTTGTACTGTATTTACTTTCCGTCTACTGTATCCCGGGCGGATGCTGTATTTTATTTCTCTTATCAGTAGATGCTCATGCACTTGTGACACCGGGTTCTGGAATGGTTTGGAGTATTGTATTGATTGCTTAACCTTTAAATTTGATTTGAAAATATATTCTTTAAAATTTCGAAATAATGAAGGAAAAATCATATATTTCAAAAGTGTTAAAACGAGACTAACTTAAAGTATTTGAATTGGCTGGCCTGACAGAGGTTTCCGGCGCTACCACGACCCTTTGTGGATTTTGGATCGTGACATTCTGCTCCTTCTAGACACAAACACATAGTTCAAAATACACACACATAAATTCAAACTCTCTCTTCTTTCTTTGCTATTTGTGCAAACTATTGGTTTGCCCTGCTGAAAGCCAAGGCTAGATAGTGGAATTGCACATGTTTTTACATTCTGCATTCTCTTTTTTAACTGGTATGTCTCTAGTTAAATTTTGAAACACAACTTTATGTGTTCCATGCTTATATATCCATCCTTGTTTATGTACTAGTTATTCAATTTGTTTTCTCTGTTTGTTGTTATTAAGCTTGTCTAAGTTTTACCTTATGTGTAATCAGCATATCCGACTTCACTTAGTTCTTTGATACTAGTCTAGCATGTTTACTTAGTTCCTTTACCCCTCCCCCCCACCCAAAACTATTATGACTATGTGGTTACTTAATCTTCTAGTGCATTCGATTGGTCCAAACTGTATATTTAAGTCTGTTCAACACATCGTTGTCTTCAGCATGTTCTTGCTACATTTTTTCCTTTATGTCTTAACTTTCTAATATAATGACTAACTTGTTCAATAGACTCTTAGTTGTTCTGTACATTTGTTGTATCAAACGATTCCCTATTTATGTGGTTTCAACCCTATATGTTCCCAATCCCCTTCACCCCCGGTTTGTAAGTGTGCTTGTTAAGTGAACCTGGGTACTCTATGATTAATTGGGTTGTTTTCTCAGTATGCTTTCCTCAAAAAATGATTTCAAATTTGTTTCTCCTACTCTTAATATTCTTCTCAAAAACTGGTCACTCCTAGCATCTTTAGAAACTGATTTCCATCTCTGAATCTTTTTTCTACACTATTTTGTTAAATCTTTCAAAACTATATCAAGCACTCTCACCCTACGCTTAGACTATTAAGTTTTGCCCCTCTAGTGTATGTACTGCTTAGGGATCATTGAGATCCCTCCAAACTCTAGCATACTAGGGCTGGCCCTTCCGCATTACATAACCAATTCCCATTCGAGAAAGGTCTTGGTGTGAGCAATGCCCGGGATCTGTCTGGGATCCTTGAGGTCCTTAGGAAACTCTAACACACCAAGATACATATTATTGGTTGTGAGATCTTTGGCTTCTAAGACTGTATTGAAGGTCTGGCATTCCCATGTTTACCTTTGGCCTGATTTAGGCTCCCTATAGTATAGTTTAATTTACTTATGTAATTCATTTGATTCTGGTCTGTAATAATATTATTTGTAAACACATATTGGAGTAGTTAGTAAAAGGGGAGGGTTCATATATGATTTTTGTTGGAAAACCAGGTAGAAATTCTACTTTAGGTTTATATTATATAAGAAATCATGCTTTAGGACTATGTTATGCTTATCTACAAATTGGAATCATGCCTTATGTATGTGTTGTTGCATTAGAAATCTTGCCTTAGGGTACTTACGTTTTTATTTTGCATATTAGAAACATGTTATAAGTTCATCACTTCTTTCTCTGATTCTGCATAAGTTGTTATCACTTGGAAATCATGTCATTAAACTACTGTTATAATCATGCTTAATAAAATGGCTATCTCTCCTTGTGCATTAGAATTCCCTATTTAGGACTCTGTTTGCATTGGCTCTAAATTATGTTTACGTCGCTTAAATGAATAATTGTCAATAAAAGGTTTAAGAATAGTCCAACACATAGATATCATGTTCTAGTATAAACATGTATGAAATCAGTTCTGTAACATTAATCATCTAATTCAGTAAGCCTATAGTATTCAATGACCTCAAGTTGTCTTAACCTATTCCCAAAATAATAAATGCATACAGACCCATGCCTAGGCAAGCCTTAGTTAATTAATGATCTTATAACTGTGAAATTGGGCTCGGTTTATATGTGAAATTGTCTAGGTTTAACAGGCTATAAAACCAATAAGCAAGCTGATTAGGATTCTGCCACTTCGCGTTAAAAAAATGTTGCATATTTTATGTTTGTGACGTTCATCTAGATATCATGTTCTAGGGCCTTCTAAATTTCTTTAAAATTAGTTATTTGAGACGTGCTATGT
This sequence comes from Nicotiana glauca, assembly GCA_026770625.1. Taxonomy (NCBI): domain Eukaryota; kingdom Viridiplantae; phylum Streptophyta; class Magnoliopsida; order Solanales; family Solanaceae; genus Nicotiana; species Nicotiana glauca. The sequence goes on from MDKF010522194.1 coordinate 24,012, forward strand.
ATCTGCTTATGTGTGGAGTCAAACATGAGCCCCTAATTGCATCCCAATTTGACAGTCCTATGTGTTCTTTGTTGTCGCTTAGATTTTACTTTTCTAATACCTTAGGAGTGTCTAGAACTGCCTAAGTATAGAGGTCCTAAATGCCTCCGGGACCACAAGAAAGGGACGGGTGAAGCACGCTTAGATTCTGTTAATTAAACTCGCTTATATAACCACTAAGGGGAGGGCAATGGGTAGTAAATGGATATGATGACCGGTGAACTAATGCCACGTGTAACCCCTCTAGTTGAGGATGGCTTACCGGGTACTGTACATATGTGATCCTATAGGCTAATCAACTTAGGACTTCCCTTCCTCAATTAACATATGTGTGCTTAGACTGCTTAAACCGCCTTAACTCAAGTATGTGTGCTTAGACGGTCTAGACTTCTCAAATTTACATATGCGTGCTTGGACCATCTAAACTTTCTTGATTATATATATGTATTTAGACTGTGGAAACTACCCTTATTTGCACATGTGTGCTTAGACTGCTTACCTGTTAAATGTCTAATTCATATGACTAAGTTCGGCCGAGACCTACCATTGTGGACTGCGACGAGTGCCTAACACCATCCCCTCAAGGTTATTTCGAGACCTTATTCTAATCTCTTGTAATGAAAACTTGTTACTTGAGTTAATTGCTCTAGGTTCCCTAATGCACCTTAATCCGTTAGGTGGTGACTCTTCAAATATCCAATTCCCAAAAGAAAATGAGTTGTTCCCAATGAATGTCGAAACCCAGACTCCGCAAAGGAAAAGGGGGCACGACATGGCTTGCACTTTTCCGATCAGAGAGTCCATTTGTTTTGGGCTTTATATATATTTTTGTTTTCATCTTCTAAAAAGTTAAAAACTTTTCTTCCCTTTTCTTTTGTAGTGGGTTTTTCTCTTATAAGTTTTCGTTTTTCTGCTCCTAGTTATACTAGTAGAGTTTGTTGAATCCTAGGGGATACGCCTAAAATTACTTATCTCGGTGTGAGCAAAATATCCTTAAGGACAGTGTCTTTGACACGCCTCAAGCCAAAACTTTTATTCTTCATAATCATCCAATTTTTCCAACAATCTTAAGGATATTTCATGTAGTTGTTATGGAGAATAACATTGCTAATGTTGTTGTTTATGCTACTACACCTGCTACACCAACTATTTATGATGTTGTTTCATCATTAATTACCTATGCCAAACCTTTTCCTGATGTTTTGAAAATTGAGGTTTTTGGTGGAGATAGTTTTAAGCGTTGGTGTCACGACCCAATTTCATTACAGGTCGTGATGGCGCCCAACACCGTTGTCAGGCAAGCAAACCCAAAAATATTAGTGAGTTCTCATTTTACTTTACAAAAAACAGTTACAACACTTTCTTAATTTGAGTTTAAAACAGGTGATAATTAGCAACGTATAATAATAGTTATACAACCCAAAAGAATAGTCTACCAATGGGCGTGCCAAGACCTGGTGTCACAAGTATATGGGCACATAGTAAAATATACAAAAGAATAAATCTATCATACTGTCTGAAACAGAATAGATAATCAAAAGCAGCTTATCATGGAATCTCGATCTAAGATCAAGAATGCGCACCACACTGGCAGCCAGATGTACCTTCCTCAAACCCTATACAATTAAGTACAGAAGCATTGTATGACTACATAAACAACATGTACCTAGCAAGTATCCATTCTAACTTCGAAAAAGTAGTGACGAGGGTTTGACTTGATACTTACTAAGGTCAATACCAATCATGAGAAAAGATTCCACTAAGCATGGATAATATAGGCATAAAAGTGCATTTATAGTAATAAATTCATACAAGTGCTCAACTAAGTGCATACCTTCACCTATATTTATTTCCAATCCCCAACTTATTCTAAGTGATCTCATTAGCATGAAAAGGATATAAACATTTGCAAATATGGCATGACACGGGTCCTAAAATACCCGGGCAATTAACATAATAGTAGATACGCACGGACTCTCATCACCTCATACGTACATATCTCCCACAATTAGGAGCACATAACCAGTTAACTCACCTATGGGGAGAAATTCCTCTTAAGAGGTTAGAAAGGAGACTCACCTCTCTCCAAAGCGTACTTCCAATATCAAGAACGTGCTCAAACTCTCTATTTGGAGCTGAACGATCCAAAACTAATTAAATGAGGTAGGAACAAGTCAATACAAGCTCAAGAGTTTGCATTCTAACTATTAAAGTAATTTCCCAGTCTGAAACACAAGTTTCCTAAAATCCATCCCTAGGCCCACGTGCCCGGATTCTGGAAATTTTTGAAGAAAGTAATTCTCTATAACCTAAGTATCAAGAATATGCGATTTCTACTTTATTCCATAACAAACTTTGTGCTTAAACCTTATTTTTATCAAAACCCTAGGTTTTACTTTAATTTCATAATTTTTCACTAATCTTTGTGTGTTAATCTACCCAAAACTCAAGTACTGAACATACAATAAGTAGAAGTAACTTATTTCCCGTATTAAATGAAGGTACTACCTTCAGCGATTCCACACCTGCAGTAAGGGAATCGCATCTGCAGTCTCGCTTCTGTGAGGGGACGTCCGCATCTACGGAGCTAGGCTAGGCTGTCGAGGACCGCTTTTGCGGTCTGGGGTCCTCTTCTACTGGTCTGCCTCTGCGAAAAAGGAACCTCATCTGCAGTTCATGGGTTTCTCCCCCTTGGTCGCACCTGCAAGGTATCGACCTCTCTTGCGGTCTCGCACCTGTGGCTGACCAACCGCATATACGGTTATAAGAGATAACTGGAGCTTCAGCTCCTTTCCAAATTTTCCAACTTCACTCGAGCCTCGTCTGATTGATCCTTGGGACCCTTGGGCCCCGCCCAAATATACCGACAAATTAAAAATCATAAAATGGACACGTTTGAACATTCGGAAGGCTTGAAACAATGCTATAAAACCAATTGAATCATACTTATGAACTTTAACTTTTTCAATTTACTTCCAATGCAACGAAACACACTTACACTACTCGTATTTGCACCAAATTTTGCGTGCAATTCTTAAATGGCAATACGGAACTATTCCTAGGCTCGAAACTCTATTCGGACCTCAATAACACAAAAACCCACTCCAAACCAAATATTTAAGAACTTCAAAATTCTTAAGGAATCAACTTTCACTATTAGGCACCAAAACGCTCCTAGGTTACAAAACCCGATCCAGACATACGCCCAAGTCTGAAATTATCATACAAACCTGTTGGAATCTTCAACTACTAATCCGAGGTCGTTTACTCAAAAAGTTGACCGAAGTGAAACTTGGCTTTCTAAGCCAACCTTAGGGAACCAAGTCTTTCGATTTCAACCCAAACTCTTCCAAAACCCAAACCAACCATTCTCGCAAGTCATAAATCAGTAAAAGTAAGTACATGAAGTCTTATCTAGGGGAACATGGTTCTAAAAAGCAAAATGACCAGTCTGGTCATTATATTCTCCACCTCTTAAATAAACGTTCGTCCTCGAACAGGTTTAGATTCATACCTGAAGTGCCCAATAAGTGTGGATATCTGCTCCGCATGTCTTCCTCGGACTCCTAGGTAGCCTCCTCGACTGGTTGGACCCTCCACTAGACCTTTACTATAGAAATCATTTTGGATCTCAATTAAGCTCCTTCTCGTAGCCCAAGCTTGCATTTAGCTAAATAACATTGAAGTTTAACACGTGGGATAGGTCGACATGATACCTCCGAAGCATAGACACGTGAAAAATTTGATGAACTCCTGATAAGCTGGAAGGTAAAGCAACATCTCCAACTCGCCTCAACTCCTCAAAGGAGCCAACAAACCTTGGGATCAACTTTCCCTTCTTCCCGAATCTCACAACACCCTTCATTGGCGAGACTTTCAAGAGAACCTTCTCGCGGATAATGAATGATACATCACGCACCTTCTAATTTGCGTTACTCTTCTGTCTGGATTGTGATGTGCGAAGCTTTTTATGAATTAACTTTGGATTTTCCAAGCATCTTTCATCAAGTCTGTACTGTAAAAATTAGCCTCACCGGGCTAAAACTACCCAATAGGAGAACGACATCGCCAACCATATAAAGCTTCAAATGGAGCCATCTTGATGCTGGATTAATAGGTGTTTTTGTAAGAAAACTATGCCAAGGGTAAGAACTGATCCCACCACCCTCTAAAGTCAATCACACATGCTCTGAGCATGTCCTCCAAAATTTGAAATGTCCGCTCCGACTACCTATCGATCTGAGGATGAAATGCTATGCTGAGCTCCATACAGTCCCCAACTCACTCTAAACGACTCTCCAGAAATGGGAAGTGAACTGAGGGCCTCTATCTGATATGATGGAAACAGGCACACCATGCAACCGGACTATCTCCTGAATGTAAATCTGAGCTAACCTCTCTGAAGAATAATTAGCCATTACTGGAATAAAGTGGGCCAATTTGGTCAACCTGTCGACAATTACCCAAGCCGCATCAAATGTCCACAATTTTCATGGCAACTCGAATACAAAGTCTATAGTAACGTGCTCCCACTTCCACTCAGGTATAGGCATCTGCTGCAATAATTCACTTGGCCTCTGATGCTCATACTTAACCTACTGGAAATTCAAACATCGAGCCACATACTCAACTATGTCTTTCTACATCTGTCACCACCAATAAAGCTATCTTAGGTAACAATACATCTTCGTAGCACTTAGGTGAATAGAATACTGCAAACTATATGCCTCCTCTAGAATCCTCTCCCTCAAGCCATCAACATTAGGAACACATAGGCAACACTGGAGATGTACGACTCCAACTTTGCCAATAGAAACCTCCTTGTCACTACCATATAGCATTGTCTCCCTAAGAACTGCCAAATGCGGATCCTCGAACTGTTGAGCCTGGATCTGCACCAAAACTAAAGACTGAGCAATAACACACACAGGAACTTGGCTGGGATCTGAGATGTCTAACCTCACGAGTCTGTTAGCCAAGGAATGAATTTCCAAAGCTAATGGCCTCTCCTATGCTAAAATGAATTCCAAGCTACCCATACTCTGTGCTTTTTCTACTCAAGGAATCCCCGGCCATATTTGCCTTGCCCTAATGATAAAGAATGGTAATGTCATAATCCTTCAGTAACTCAAGCCATCTGCACTACCTCAAATTGAGATCCCTCCGCTTGAACAAATGCTGAAAGCTGCAATGATCAGTGCAAACCTCACATGACATCCCATACAAATAGCGCCTTCATAACTTAAGAGCATGAACCATCGCATCCAACTCTAGATCGTGCACATGATAATTCTTTCATGGAGCTTTAGCTGACGCGAAGCATATGCAATAACTCGCCCCTCCTATATCAATACACAACCCAAGCCAACGCATGAAGTGTCGCAATATACCGTATACATCCCCTAACCGGAAGACAACACAAGAACCGGTGCAATAGTCAAAGCCATCTTGAGCTTCTGAAAGAACGTCTCCAATCATTGGACCAACGGAAAGGAGCATTCTTCTAGGCCAATATAGTCAGAGGTGATGCAATAGATGAAAAACTCGGCATGAATGGATGGTAATAACCTCCTAACCCTAGGAAACTCCTGATATCAGTCACTAAAGTAAGACGTGGCCAACTTTGAATTACCTCAATCTTCTAGGGGTCCATCTTAATACCCTTTCCTGACACAATATGCCCCAAGAATGCCACTGAATCTAGCCAAAACTCACAGTTGGAGAACTTAACATGTAGCTTCTACTCTCACAAGGTCTAAAGCACTACTCTCAAATGCTGCTCGTGCTCCCCCAGGCTACGTTAGTATACCAATATGTCTTTAAATGAAAATGATGATAAAGGAATCAATATAAAGTCTGAACACCATGATCTTCAAGTCTATAAACACTGCTGGGGAATTAGTCAAGCCAAAGGACATCAACAAGAACTCATAATGACCATATCTAGTACGGAAGGCAGTCTTTAGGACATATGAGTCCCGAATCCTCAAATGATGGTACCCTGATCTCAAGTCAATCTTAAAGAACACCCTAGCACCCTGCAACTGGTCAAAAAAATCATCAATGCGTGGCAACAAATACTTGTTCTTGATGGTACCATAGTTCAACAGGCGGTAATAAATGCACATCGACATGGTCCCATCCTTCTTCTTTAGAAACAACACTATTGCACCCCAAGGTGACACACTTAGTCTAACAAACCCCTTTGCTAACAATTCCTCAAGCTGCTCCTTTAAATCCTTCAACTCTTTCGGAGCCATATGGAATGGTGGAATAGATATAGGCTAGGTACCTGGAGCTAAATCAATATAGAAATCAATATCACGATCCAGTAGCGTGCCAGGAAGGTTAAAAAGAAACACATCAGAGAACTTCCGGACTACTGAAACTGAATCAATCTTCAGAGACTCTACGATGGTGTCCCGAACATAAGCTACATAAGCAAAAAAAAACCCTTCTCGATCATATGTCGAGCCTTCAGAAAAGAGATAACCTGACTACAAGTATCAACTGAGGAACCCTTCCACTCTAACCTTGGCAACCCTAGCATTTCTAATGTTATAGTCTTGGCATGGAAATCTAGGACGGCATCATATAGAGATAACCAATCCATGCCCAGGATGACCTCAAAGTCGGTCATGTCAAGCAACAGGATATCTACTCTATTCGCAAAACCTCAAAATGTGACCACATATGACTAGTAGATTCAATCCACAACCACAGAATCGCTTACAGGGGTGGACACATGAACAGGAATTCCAAAAAGCTCACGAGGAATGACAAGGAAATGAGCAACTATAGATGAGACATACAAATAGGTAGACCCTAGATTAAATAGCACTGAAGCATTGCTACCGCAGACGAAAATAATACCTATATTAATGGCATCCGAGGCCAATGCATCTGGTCTGGTCGTAAGGGCATGGAATTTGGATGGAGCGCTAGCTGGATAGCTTCTACTTGACTGAGCAGTAGCTGGCTGATTCCCTGCCTGGCCTCTACCTCTAGAACAGTCTCTACCAGTTTGTCCCCTAACTCTAGGTGGTAGGGCAACCGGTGCTATAATCATGGGTTGTTGACCCTGCTGCACTACCATGCCCTGAAGCCTGAGCCACTATCTTGTCATATGGCCAAGGTGGTGTGGTGGCATGCTACCCTGATGGCTGAACTCGATGGCCTGTAGACCCACTAGAAAAAGCCTGAATAGCCGATAGACGGTATGAAATCTCTGGTACGGCGCTAAAATAGGTGTGCGTTGGAGCACCCCGAGCAGGTGTTGGTCTTGAATATGGGGGCTTGCTAGGTTGACCCCTACCAAACTAACCTCTACCCCTAGCTAGGGCACTATGAACACTCCGTAGAATCTAGACCTCTTCTCCTACTACATCTGCTCCCTACCTCTTAGACGGTAGCCCTCGATCCTCCGTGAAATCTCCACCACTAGTTGATAAGAGTCCCTATCTCCACCTCTTGGGCCATATTAGCCCTAATGCAAGAATGACACCCTGCAGTAAACCTCCGTACCCTTTCTGCCTTAGTATAGATTATCATCATTGCATGGCGGGATAACTCAGAAAACCTCGCCTCATAGTCGGTCACAAACATCTGACCCTGCTCAAGCTTCTCAAACTAATACCGTAGCTCTTCCCTGTCAGAGAGTGTGATATACCTGTCAAGGAATAACTATGTAAACTAACCCCAAGTGATGGGAGGAGAACCTGCAGGCCTGATAAGAACATACGACTGCCACCATCTACGGGCCCTACCCTCCAGCTGGAAAGTAGTGAAGTCAACCTCATGCCACTCCAACATGCTCTTGTTGTACAGTCTGTCCCTACACCTATCAATGAAATCCTGGGAATCCTCATGATGCTCACCCCCAAAGATAGGAGGCTGTAGGCTGGTCCATCTATCCAATAACTTCTTCCGATCACCATCCGTAGTCGGCCTAGGATCCGATACCATTGCAGTGACTGGCTGTGCCCCATCTGCAGGTAATGTACCTAGAGCCTGATACACTACAGCTGCATAACCCGGATCCTGAGCAGTAGGGGTCAATGCTCCCCCTCCCGCCTATGATATAGCTAGATCCGCTGGAAATAAACCATCCTTAATCATGGTGTCCATGAACCGCAACATATAGACTATAACCTTCTGGATGTCCGGTGTTGTCATAAAGTCCACCAGGGTAGGCTCAGCAACGGGCACCTCACCCTGCTCTTCAATGATAGGATCTCCCGCAAGATCTGCCAGTGGTGCTACTAGAACTGCTCTGGGATGCCCTCGTCCCCTACCTAGGGCCGGTGCCCTTCCCCGGCCTTCGCCTCTACCTCAGCCTCAACGGGGGGAGCAGCCCCTCTCAGATCTGGCACACGTGTCATGTGCATCCTCACCATGTGTAAGAGAACAGAAGAGAGAAATTTAGTTTAACAACCACTGCACGATAGGAAATGAATAAAGAGTAGTTTCCTAACACCCTATAGCCTCTTGAAGTTAATATAGATGTCTCTGTAAAAGACCACAAGACTCTATTGGGTTTGCCCATTACTTGCGAGACCTACCTGAATCTAGTGATCTGATACCATGTTGTCACGACCCAATTTCATTGCAGGTCATGATGGCGCCCAACATCTTTGTTCGGCAAGACAGCCCAAAAATATTAGTGAGTTCTTATTTTACTTTACCAAAATAGTTACAGCACTTTCTTAATTTAATTTTAAAACAAGTGATAATTAGCAACGTTCAATAATAGTTATACAACCCAACAGAATAGTTTACCAATATGTGTGCCAAGACTTGGTGTCGCAAGTATATGGGCATCTAATAGAATATACAAAAGAATAAATATATCCTAATGTCTTAAATAAAATAGACAGTAAAAAGAAAAGAGAGACTCCATTATACTGCTTAACAGAATAGGAAGGGAGCAGCTCACTGTGGAATCTCGGTCTATGATCAAGAATGCGCACCAGACTGGCAGCCAAATGTACCTGCCTCAGACCCTGTACAATTAAGTATAGAAGCATAGTATGAGTACATAAATAACATATACCCAGCAAGTATCCAATCTAACCTCGAAGAAGTACTAACGAAGGGTCGACTTGACACTTACTAAGGTCAATACCAGTAATGATCAAAGATTTCACTAAGCATGGATAACATGGGCATATTAGCAAGCTCAGAGTTTATAAAGAACAATATATCAGTTTCAGTCATATTTTATAATAGTTTCACCTCAAGGCATTTAACAGCGTAAGTCATGAATAAGATTTCACATAAATATCAAGCTCACATTAAGCCGAGGTCGTACGGCCCGATCCAACATAAAAGAAACTATGCACTACCAGAGGGTCGAATGGTGTGAACCATGGATGCATCTATTTCTACCGAGGCGATCGGCCCGATCCATAAATGTCAATTTTCATCAAGAAATCATATAAAGGCGTATTCATAGTCAAATAAATTCGTACTAGTTCTCAACTAAGTGCATACGTTCACATATATTTATTCCAATCCCTAACATATCCTAAGTGAACTCATTAGCATGAAAAAGATATAAATATTTGCAAATATGGCAAGACACGGGTCCTAAACTACCCGAAAAATTAATAAAATAGTAGCTATGCACGGACTCTCGTTACCTCGTGCGTACGTAGACCCCACAATTAGGAGAACATAATAAGTTAAATCACCTATGGTGACAATTCCCTCTTACGAGGTTATAAAAGAGACTCACCTCGCCCCAAAGCGTACTTCCAATATCAAGAACATGCTCAAACCCTCAACTTGGAGCAGAACGATCCAAAATAATTAAACAAGGCAGGAACTAGTAATACAAGCTCAAGAGTTTGCATTCTAACTACTAAACTAATTTCCCAACCTTAAATACAAGTTTCCTAAAATCCATCCTCGGGCCCACGTGCCCGGATTCCAGAAATTTTGGAAGAAAGTTGTTCTCCATAAATTAAGGATCAAGAATATGTGATTTCTACTTTATTCCATAACAAATGTCGTGGTTAAATATTATTTTTATCAAAACCCTAGGTTCTACTCTAATCCCATAATTTTTCACTAATCTTTGGGTGTTAATCTACACAAAATGCAAGTATTAAATTTACAATAAGTAGAAGTAACTTATCTCAAGATGATAGGTGGAAACTTCCTCTTTGGAATCTCCAGTATACCAACCATTGCACGATAGGAAATGAATAAAGAGTACTTTCCTAACACCCTATAGCCTTTCCAAGTTAAATGTAGATGTTTCCATACTAGACCACAAGTCTTTATTGGGTTTCCTGTTACTTGCGAGACCTACATGAACCTAGTGCTCCGATACCAAGTTATCACGACCCAATTTCATTACAGGTCGTGATGGCGCCCAACATCTTTTTTAGGCAAGACAAACCAAAAATATTAGTGAATTCTTGTTTTACTTTACCAAAACAGTTACAGAACTTTCTTAATTTAAGTTTAAAACAAGTGATAATTAGCAATGTACAATAATAGTTATATAACCCGAAAGAATAGTTTACCAATGTGAGTACCAAGAACTGGTATCGCAAGTATATGGGCATCTAATAGAATATACAAAAGAATAAATGTGTCCTATTGTCATAAATAAAATAGATATTAAAAAGCAAAGAGAGACTACATCATGCTGCGGAACGGAATAGGAAGGGAGTAGCTCACCGTGGAATCTAGGTCTACGATCAAGAATGCGCACCAAACTGGTAGCCAGATGTACCTGCCTCAGACCCTGTACAATTAAGTACAAAATCATAATATGAGTACATAAATAATATGTACCCACCAAGTATCCAGTCTAACCTCAAAGAAGTAGTGACGAGCGGTCGAATTGACACTTACTAATGTCAATACCAACAATGATCAAAGATTTCACCAAGCATGGATAGCATGGGCATAATAGCAAGCTCAGAGTTTATAAAAAACAATATATCAGTTTCAGTCATATTTTATAATAGTTTCACTTCAAGGCATTTAACAGCGTAAGTCATGAATAAGATTTCACATAAATATCAAGAGGACATTATGCCGAGGTCGTACGGCCCGATCCAACATAAAAGAAACTGTGCACTGCCAGAGGGTCGAATGGCGTGAACGATGGATGCATATATTTCTACCGAGGTGATCGGCCCGATCCACAAATATCAATTTTCATCAAGAAAGCACATAAAGGCTCATTCATAGTCAAATAAATTCATACAAGTTCTAAACTAAGTGCATACGTTCACATATATTTTTTCCAATCCCTAACATATCCTAAGTGAACTCATTAGCATGAAAAATATATAAATATTTGCAAATATGGCATGACACGGGTACTAAACTACCCAGTTAATTAACATAATAGTATCTACGCACGGACTCTCGTTACCTCATGCGTATGTAGACCCCACAATTAGGAGCACCTAATAAGTTAAATCACCTATGGGGACAATTCCTTCTTACAAGGTTATAAAAGTGACTCACCTCGCCCCAAAGTGTACTTCCAATATCAAGAACGTGTTAAAACCCTCAACTTGGACTAGAACGATCCAAAATAATTAAATGAGGCAGGAACTAGTCAATACTAGCTCAAGAGTTTGCATTCTTGTAAGCACGTGATTTTTGCCCTAAGCAAATTATTCCTAAAAATCCAAACAAAATAATTTTTCTTTACAATTTTTATTGATATTTTTGCATTTTTTTGTGTTAATTAGTTGCATAATAATTCATATTAAAAATACAAAAAATATGCATATGCATTAGGATTCTTAATTTCACAATTTTAGTATTAATTCATTTTAGAACAATTTAAGAAAAAAATTAAAAATAGCATTTTATTGTTTAATTGGAAATTGCTATAAAATAGTTATTAAATAAATTTTAGAATTTAATTTCACAAATTTATTAAATTAGAAAAAATAATAAATATAAATCTAGAAAATATAAAAAAATACAAAGTAAAAATACAAAATAAAAATGGAAATAAATGCAATAAAAAAAAACAAAAAGAAAGAAAACAAGTAAATAAATTTTGGGCCAAATGTTCCAGCCCAAAGCAAAATACCCACGCCCAGGCCCCAAATTATTCCATGCCCGGTCTGCCCCCGCCTAGCCAAACGACGCCACTTAAAGGCGTTTGATCCCAACCATTGATCATGTGGATCCAACGGTTGTGTGGTCTGATTTCATTAAATAAAACGACGTCGTATAGTGCCAAAGGAATCTGAGCTGTCAAAATACTTTAATCCAACGGTTTTGGGTCAATCGTTATGCTTTTAATACATCATATACACAATTAAAAAATCAGAAAATATTTTCACCCTTTTCATCTTCCTCTTGCCCTCAGCCGCCATAGTTTCCCCTGTCTACCCGCTGGAATCCTACCGGCGGGAAACGACACTTCTACCAATCGCCCTAGAAATTACACCACATAACCACCATAAGCCCCTGATTCCATCCCTCTACTCTGTTTCTTTCAAACATAGCCCCATCTGTTCGAATATCCCATTTTGTTTCACCGGAACCCTAATTCCGGCGAACACTACCTTACCCAATCCAGCACGAAATTATACCAAATCACAGTCTTGCCTCCCTCTGCATGATTCTGAAGATCTTGAATATCAAATCCAACTAGAACGCCTCAAAAAGTAAGTCTGAAGTTCTCCGGTGAAGCAAAGTTCACAAAAAAGGCCACAAGACGCCTGTCCTTTTTTTTCTTGAATGTTTTATACCTAAAAAGACTGAAAAAGCTAAGTTTTCTTTTCTTTTTCTGTTCTGTTTCTTTCATTTTTGTTTGCATGTGTTGGTTTATATGTTTTTAATTGGTTTCTGTTAGGGTTTATCTTCTAATTTATGTATAGTATTTTAGGTTTAAAATTGGATATTATTAGGTTTTTAACAATTAGTAAATAGATTCTGATTAATCTCATTTAAGAAAATAAATTTGACATCAAATAGAGGTTAATTAGATTTTGTTTGCAAAAATTTCTTTAATTGTTTTTGTTTGTTAATATTTGATAAGGATTGGTTATAACTGTTGATTTTGATAATTGTTAGTCAGTGTTAATTTTGGATAATTGTTAGTCAGTGTTAATAATTAGTTTGATTACTTAGGATTAATTGACATTAGTTAGCATTTGGTTATACCTGTTAAGTTCCTAACCGTTAGTTAATTCAATTTGTTAAAATCTGATTAGTTTTTGATAATTAGGGTTATAATAGTTAAATCTGACAGTTAAATAATTCAGGGGGTTAAAGGGGTTGAAGGGCAATAGGTTAAATTAGTAAATCTGACTTAGTTTCAGGGGTATTTTGGGTACCTAAAAAGGGTTATTAGTATTAAATCAAAGGAAAGGGGGGTATTTTGGGAATAGAGTAAGGGTAATTGGGAAGATTTAGAAGTAAAGTGAGGGTATATAAGAAATTACAATAGATTAGAAGATTCTAGATTGGGGTGTTAACATAATTTGTCATCAATAAGGATAGTTAATTGAATTACAAGTAAAAGAATAACGGTATAAGTGAAATAAAAGAGGGACTAAAGTATAAAATCTGAAATTTAAAATTTCCTCCAATTCTAATTCTATAAATAGGCATTGATATGCCTCATTTCAGAAGTTTAGAAAATCTGAAACTTTTCTCAAATAATTTCTGCCCCCTTAGATCCAAATTTCACAATTCAACATTCCAAAAAAGCTTAAAAATATTAGAAATCAGTAGAAAAATCCAAAAGTCCACTGTTTCATTGATTTTAGTTAAATTTGAAGGCTGTTTATTGATTTCTCTCTATTTCTGGTAATCAAAATGCTGTGAAATTACATTGCATTGATCGAGTGTGTTTGATCTTTGGTCCAAATCCTTGCTCTGGTTTGATTCGTTGAATTTTGAAGCTGTTATCGGGTTTTCGATCCTGCTGTTGCTGTATAACTACTGCTGATCTTTCTTCTAATCATTCTTAACTTCAAATCCAGGTACAAATTTGAATTCTCCTTGGTGTAATCTTCAGCTGAGATGAATTGAAACTATATTTTTTTAATTTTGTTCGTATCACGATGTGCCTGAACTGTTAGATTTGATTGAACTGAATCCTTATGTAATATATTTGATCGTAAATTTGAGTTGTAATTCAATTCTGATTTAAATGTATAATTGGACTGGACTGTAAGATGATTTGAAGTTAGACTGTTCATTTTTTGACATCTATAGAAGATCTTTGATTTTGAATTGTAAAACAATAAAAATGCAATATTTGTAGTTGAGTTACGAGATACTGTTAGAAAATTAGTTTCAATATTGATTAATACCTGATTTAGATCTGTCCTAATAGAAGTGATGAATTGTGAACTATAATCCATAATTAATTAGCTTTAAATTCAGTATTGTTGTCATTTGTTAAGTTCAGCCAAGTTTGTTTAGCTTAATTCGTGCTTGGTAGTTAAGCCAAAATTGACACATAGATAGCGTTGAAAATCTTTAAAAATAAGATTTTAAGAACAAATACAAATAATCTCGGTAGTTATAAAAAATAAGGTTAAAATTTTAACGAGCTTAAGATTTGTTAAAGTAAAAATTCATTGGCTTTCTTTAATTAATATTGGGCCACAGGCTGCAAACTTGTGCCAATTTGGGCCAGGTTAAAGGCCGGCAGTTGCTTTGTTGGGTTAAATGGACAAGGTCCAATTTTGGGCCTAGTTTCGAAGGACTTTTGCCTGTGGCAAACATATGGGCTTTACGGATTTGGAGTGCAATTTATTCTCATTGGACTTATCCTTGAGCCCAATAGTTATGCTATAATGAAAAATTACTATTTGATCTCACAATAAATAATTAGGACCTGCTCTTATTTTATAGGAACAAACGAAGTAAATAGAAAATATAGTTCATTTTAGGATTGACTTTTTTTAAAAAATAAAAATGAGACGAGCCTCGCCAAATTATAATATAATTGCGGGGCCCTCATTAATTACTTATTAAAAAATACTTAGAAATTGGGAGGATCGTTTAGTGAATTTCACGATCTTCCCCAAAGATAATGAACGCGTAGTCGCTTTAGGCGCGTATGTTAATAATATTACCTTCCTCAATACGGGTGCACATTTATGTGACCTAAATCCAAATCTCAACGAAGTCAGAATGTGTTAAAAGCCACGGGCGCACTGGTGCGGCGTGGTTCGAGATACATTTTCACGAAGTTGTAATTCCTGTAAAATTAAATAATAAATATAATAAAAGCGGGTTATTAACAAAAGGCACATAAAAGTAGAACATGTATTGAAATCAGATAAAAATTAAATACAACAGTTGAGCGACCGTGCTAGAACCACGGAATCCGGTAATGCCTAACACCTTCTACCGGGTTAACAGAATTTCTTATCCGGATTTCTGGTTCGCGGACTGTTAATAGAGTCATATTTTCCTCTGTTCGGGATTTAACTGGTGACTTGGGACGCCATTAATATCCCAAGTTGCGACTCTGAATAAATAATAATAAATCCTATTCCGACTGTCCTTTAATTGGAAAAACTCATTTATGCCCTTTACGGGGTGTAGTATACTGATAATAGGTGAATTTGACTATAATCACGCCCTAAATAATTACATTTTTATGTTGTTTTGATGATATATA
>MU748752.1:1759-13393 GCA_026770625.1 Nicotiana glauca
CCACGGCCCTCCACACTAAGGGACCAACTTGAGCTAAGAAAATATTGAAAAAGCGACAGAAATCAAGGATAACTGGGTCTATGGCAGGTTTAAATCCCAAAGTAAAGGGATAAGTATAAACAAAAGAATACCCACTTCTATAAGAAGAGATCCTCTGATTTAGGGCAAGAATTGATAGACGAAGACTTTCTTTCCAATTACAATCTTTCCTAATGGTAGGAATTGTAAGCTCAGTTATAAGAGAAGGATAAGCATCAATCATTTCTAATTTTGCAACTTGATTTTGAAGAGATGTTCTGTCACCCCCAAAAGACAAATCACTTGGTACAATATCTTCAACTAAGGGTTCTTGAGAAGAGTCAGAAATCGCTTTACCTTTAGAAGAAGGAGTTTTAGAGATAAAACTTTTGGTGCCTGAACTCGGGGAAGGAGAAGCATTACCAGTTGAGTCTCCACGTGTGGATCTTAAACTTCGAAGCCTTCCTCCTCTGTCCCTACTATGCTTAATCGGAGCAGGGGCATTAGGAAATTGATCAAGAATTGGAACTTTTCTATGGTTGGGGTTTGGAGACGTCATTGTTGGATGAATTTGAACAAAGGAAAGTAAAAGGAAGCAAGAAAGCACTTGTTGAAGAAAATGACAAAGGAAGAGAGAATTGAAAAGATATATGGAAGCAACCGTCAAACTAAGAGGTATAATAATGAAAAGTCTATATTAAAGGGAACTGTCACTTCGTGAAAAGAAAGGTTGAAGAAGCCTAGAAAGAAGGAAGTAGAATCGCAGAACTAATTAGAAGACGACACGTGTAAGAAACATTAAAAGAGCAAGGCAACTGAGGCGTCAGTATTATCATTAGTATTGATTATGGCGAAAATATCACTTCTCAATTATTTAATTGATAAATAAAAGGAAAGTGGGGGGGACTATCTGTATTGGAAAAAAATTGAATTTATATTAAAGATGACGTGGCATTACACGTGGATTGGTCAAAAGGTCAACAGGTAATAATTAAGTGAGAGACATGAGAAGAAGAATTCAAAATAGGCACGGGGTGCAATTTAGATACGTATCTCGTAACTAAATGAAGCACTTAGGTCTAGGAATTCTTAAGGATTCAAAAGACAAGAATCTGGTGACAAAAGATACGGGAAGAGGAAGTTAAACAGGCACGAGAAGTAGTTTAGACACGAGTCCCGTACCAATTCGAGTCATTTAAAGCCAACGGATCAAAAGGCATTGAAGACATGAATCTGAAGACAAAAAGGAGTCCACATTCAGTATTAAAGACCTGATACGTTGGAAAATTAGTTTTTAATAGGAATGATTGTGTAACGGATTATTTAATATCATTTATTACTCATAATTATCTCATTAAAGCTTAGGTTTCATTCTTTGACCTAGAATCAGCTATAAAAGTAAGAAGTCTCATCATTTGTAAGGACACGAAATATCATTGACATCATATTGGAATACAAATTTCTTTATTGCTTATTCTTGTTTAAAGAAAGCCTATTGTACTTTTTGGTCTTTTGATTATCGGTAACCCGATTTCTTATCTTAAATTCTAGCTTTGACCGAATTATCATTTTTTGGTTAAACAGTTTCTTTATTTGTTAGGTGAAAATACTTTATTGTTTTGACCTATGTATGCTCACTGATTTGACTTGAGTAAACTATCTCAAGTTCGGTAGCAGAGAATTAAATAAACATTATGCTGCTTAGAATATTTCAAGGGTACTGATATATTTAAGTCCCTTGTTAGGTAATCTTAACTTTGTCGTCTTCATATCAAACAATCCCCAAAGTGTACGCCAATAATATTTTTCTGTTTTATATATGACAAACGACTGGTTTTCATAAAATATTTTGATCCAAAACTGGAGTCTTTGACCAAGAATTCAATCGATTACATGCAGTCTTCAACCGAGATATATCAAGTCGGTAAGATGTTTTTTTATGTATTACGTAGTAACTAGTTAACAACGGTTAAGAGCTTTATTTTTTATTTTTTAATGTAAGTTCATTTTTCCTAAGATATTTCGGTTTGACTTGTGATTTGCTTGATAAGAAAAAAAAAAAACAGAATAGGCTTGAATATATGCTCAACCTGCAGTTAAAAATTAAACCAACTTGAAACGACCCTTCAATCAGTTCGACGTATCCACAGACCGCACCCTTGCATTGAAACAAGAATTTAATTTTGAAAGTGAATTTATGATAATACAATGAAATTAAACTAAGAATTAATTCTAAAGTGATTATGCTAAATACACTTGTAGTATGGCTTAGGTATACATATACTCTACATCAGTTGCTTTCATAAGTGGTGTCACTATTTATAGTAAAAGGGTTAACAGAGCTAAGGGAGTTTGAACCCAAGACCTCTCACTTAATACTTGAAGCTAACAACCACTAGACTACTAAAATATTTTGTTGCAAGTGGTGTCACTTTTAATAGCTTTATCTTGTATTTCTGTTTTACATATTATTTTTATATATATAAATAGTAAATTTTTTTGACGAAGCGGTGTCCCGTGACACCGCTTTCCACCATATAAATCCGCCCCTGCTCTACATTTCAAAGTAAGACACCCCTTATATAATGGCAATCTCGCATATATATTATTGGATTCATTCCGTATTTCCATATTAAGGAGTTAAAAACTTATCTAAAATACAAGATTGTACCTTGGTGAAAATAGCACGGGCGAGCCAGTTTTTGGCCTAGTAATTGCAAAATAGCCAGCGTTTGCAAAGGCGTTGAAAAATAGCGATTATTTTGCTGCAATACAGAAGGCTCCAGCATAATATACTGGAGGTTGGTGTACCTGTGTATAAATTTCCAGCATGTTATGCTGGAACTCCAGTATATTATGCTAGAATATTTTTCGGATTTTGAACATCGTTTTCGTTCAGATTTATCTTTACATGAAAAGTGGCTAAATTTCGATTACTTTTGAAACCGTGGCTATTTTTCAATTATCATTTATAAATTTGGTTATTTTTGAATTTTACCTCGTACCTTTGGGTGGTAAATGGGCCGGTCGGATCGGATATGGGTGGGTGAGTACGGGTAATATAAAATGGATAAATTATCCGACCCATCTATATTAAATACGGATAGAAAATGTAGTAACTGACGGATAATATGGATATCCATATTATCCATGACTTTTTGAATATGAAAATTTTTAGTCTCTCACACTTAGGAACCTCTAATTTGAGTCTTTATAAATGTAAAAGTTAAACTCATTGGTTATTTATTAATTATTTATTTTTATTTGTATAAGATGGTTCTTATTTATATTTGATTCATTTTTAAAAAGTTCACCGTCCACCCTATTTTTTATCATCCCATTTTTTTAGTGAATTATATGAATGATAACTATTATTTTCTCTATTTTGCCACCATTAGACTTGTACCCGAAACTAAGAAAAGTAAAGTAAAGAATCAAATACTAATTAAAATAAAAAATAAATCCTACTAAAATTAATTGGTCCTACAAAATAGCAGGGAAAGTATCTTTAATTGGATTTATCATCTGAATAGTCCAATCTTATCTTTTCGGATAATTAACAAAAAAAAAAAAAAAAAAACAGTTACTATTTCATTTTTATTTTTTCTCTTTACCAAATTAAATACTAAGAGGTTGTTTGGGTAAGCTCATAAGCGGGTTAAACTGGATTATAAGTACTTTTTGACTTATTTACGCATTTAATAAAATTATAAGTGCTTATAAGCCAAAAATAAAGGCCATAAGTTGGTCTCCCCTAACTTATCAAATTTTAACTTATAAATACTTTAGGTTTGACCAAAATATTTACTATTTTATCCCTAAAATATATTTTTTTTAGAATAAAACTCTTTTAGCACTTTTACCCGATACATAACTATTTATTTTTTAAATGAGCTTAAGCAAATAAAAATACTTTTCTGCACCTAATGTTTATGGCTACTGCTAAGCCAAACCAACTCTAAGTAATTACTAGTAAAGATAATTCACACACTACTGAGTACTGAATTTAACACCGTCGCTGTTTGACAACATTCAATTCTTGTCTCATTGTCTGAAAACACCCCTCAACCCTAGTGTCCCTCTCTCTTTACAACTCTGTCACTCACTCTCAACGCCACAGCCACCACACGCCGCCGTATAGCTCAGCCTCCTCTTCGGCATCCCCAAAAAATCACATCTTTTTTCCCGCATTCTATCAATTTATTATCCGTTTTAAGCTTCTAATTTATCTGCGATACAGGGTAACCGTAGTTTATGAGCATGGCGGAGAATGAGACTAGTGTAGATGATCAGAAGGAGGTGAGCGAGCCTCCCATGTCGCCGTGGAAGACTCCGGCGGCGAACGATACTCCTTCGTCGCCGGCGGCGGATACTGATTCTGCTTCATGGCCGGCACTGTCTGATGCTCAGCAGATGCTTAAGACTAGTGATTCTAACTCCAACGCGAAGTCACCGTTACTTCCTCCGCTGGCGGAGACTGATAGACGCAATGCTGCTTCTGAGAAGGTTTACTTCTTATTACTCGATTGAAAATTTGTATACTGTCAGTTACTGTTACCATTCTAAAAAAAAAGAACTTCCTTTTATATACTGACAGTGTAGAATATTCATGTGTCGCATTTGAATGCATATACTCATGGTGAAAGAAGGAGAAAAATGTAGAGCATTGGAATGACGATACTTTTACTATGACATTGTTTGGAATAGAACTAGTAAATATTTTACACACTTAAAATTATTTGGTGGAATAACAAAATATTTCAATTTACTGCTGAAGGAAAAAAAAAAACTCAACGAGGAATTAGATTTGCATCATTTTGATGCCAATTAACCCGACATATACAAGAGAATATCCGGAAGTGAATGAATTCCGGAAGGTAAAATTATGAAGAAAGAGAACTGAGAAAACTCTTATTGACATTGTTAGTTGACAGTATACCGGTATTATGTAGGAGTTTTGAGATAGATCAAAGAAGGAATATTTTACTAATTACAAGATTACTAATTGTTTTGTTGAAAAAGTAGGTTTTTAGTAATTATGACATAACCATTATGAATGATTAATACAATATTTCTGATAATTCCTTTAACTTTTAACAATCATATGGTTATAGAATATTCTGAATTATCCACTTTTAACACACCCTCTCAGTTCAAGGAAGTGACCATTTTATATAGATATTTGAAGAAGTTGAAAGAGTTAGTGGTCGAATGACCTGAAGAGGCAGTGTCGGTGGTGCGTCTGATGTAAGAGGCATTGTTGGGACAGTCTCGGAAAAACATTACTGCCTGAAATGGCCGAATGCTGGTTGGAATAGGTCTAGTGTAATCAGATTATCGAAAAGAGGCCCGTTGCCATTGGAATAAGGCCAAATTGGCTACCAGAAAAGGGGTGGTGTTGCTGAACAATTGCTAGAAAAGAGGTGTGCTGCTGCTGAAAGTCACCCGGGTAGATATTGAAGACTTATATAGCTGATTCCATGTAGTTTGAGATTAAGGCATATTTTTAAATTTGCCGTTTTATCTGCCATATGTGCCTTTTTCCCATCTGTACCGTGTGTCAAAATATCCTTTGTTCGAAAACTTTGCAAGGTAGTGCACCATAACTGGTATGATTCAAATAGATTTATCATGTTGCAACTTTGTCTGGTCATTACGCTTCTTTAGATTTATTTATTCTCTATTACCATGAATTAGAATGTATTACCATGAAATATATTTGATGGTATATTGTCTTGCAGCTCCAAGGTGAGCAGCCAAAGTTCCATGGATATTCTAGTGCCAAATTGTCAAATAAGTCATCATCCGCACCTCAACATAAAGCAGGCCCTAGGCACAACCAAAATGGTGGGCAATCATTTCCTGTACACTTGGCTTACCACCAGCCAGGATTTCCTCCTTTTTATCAAAATATGGTACCTATGCCACATATTCCTCTTCCGGGGTATGCTTATCAGCACCCTCGAGGGCCTTTCCCTGGAGCTGAAGGTCACGTGGCCAGGTCTGATGGTGATGCTGCAGCCCAAGCTTTTGTACCCCCTATAAATGGTGGGTTTCGTCCCCCATCACGAGGGGATCCAAATGACTTCGATGCCAAATTCTACAGAGGAAGACCTAATACACAAGAACATGGTGGGCAGTTTAGTCCAGCCTTGTCTAGTCAGCGTCCTGTAGGTTCTAAAGATGACATTCAGTTACAACAGAGTATGGGACTTAGGCCTTTTCTAAGGCCTCAATTTTTTGCTCCAGCTCCGGGTTACATAGATGGTGCAAATTTTTCAGGTAATTTACGCATAACTAGTTTTCTGAATAAGTGACCACATCACTCTTGAAATACAAAAAAAGGGAATATGGTTTTACCATTAAATGTAGCTTTACTTCCACTGGTCTTTTACCGCGTAACTAGCAATTTGGTACTGCTCCTATTTCTTCCTCCCTTATACTTACTGGACCTTTGTGATGACAGTAATATAGTCCTTCTCACTCCCTTCCCCTAACCAGCTGGTATTCCATCTCTTATGTGCTGTCAACCCTATCACCGTTAGTAGTTGTTTATTTATTCATGAAGTTTTTCTTAGTTTTCGATTTGTTTTTACATGGAAATGACCATTGGCTATTTTACAGGTCCTCCAGGAGCTATATACTTTCTTCCTCCTCCATCTCCAGGTTCTGTAAGAGTGCCTTACCCACCTTTCTTTGTCCCACATCCTCTCAGCTCCGGAGCCTCTACTCCACCATCACCTACATTAGCTTTGAGAGAGAGCATAATTAAGCAAATTGAGTACTATTTCAGGTACTATATCAGGAAAAGGTTTTATTTATGTTAGTTGTCACTATGTTTTCTTAATAGATGTAATTCTTCCCTGATTGTGGTACTGGAAGCTTGAAGGGCAGGAATAATAGCTTTTTCATGGAAACTCCTTTAAAATAAAGTTTTGAAGTTCATAAAATTCATAACATGCTGGACATTCTAGACTGCTTAGTATTTTAAAGTTTTTAATCTAGGTCTATCTCTGTATTTTCACAGTATCAGCTTGATACTCTTTTAAATAAAATCTTCACCTTATCTAAAAAAATTTAAGAAAACAGGAGGAATGATCCCTCCTTTTAATGGATCTACATTTCAAGAAGTAATTTTTTTTTATTAGTACATTTCATTTCAAGAAGTATTGGTGCAGAGATACAACTCTTGTGGGTCAATTACTTTACCTGCAATATGTCCTACAAAATTTTGACTACTATATATTGATATCGAGAACATGTGGCTTTTTCTTGACAGTGATCAGAATTTGCAGAGTGATCACTACTTGCTTTCCTTGATGGATGATCAAGGATGGGTTCCAATCTCTATTATTGCCGATTTCAAAAGGGTACAATCTCAAAACTTCTCAGATATGCTTACATTTATGCTAAAGTGACTGATATGTTGCACCGTTGCAGTGCTTTGTTTCTATATTGAAGTTCATCAAATTTTTGATAAAATTTTTTCATGTGTGAAACCCGTAGTTGGATTAGTCTATTATATTGTTTTCTTTTACTTGGTGTGACACATAAGCATCTATCATTTTCTTTTTCATTTGTGTTTCAGGTTAAAAAAATGAGTACAGATATAGCATTTATCATTGATGCATTGCAGGCTTCAAGCACTATTGAAGTTAAGGTAAAGTGTTCTCCCTTTTGCTGGGGTCTCCAACTAGCTCTTTCCTTTCCCCGTTGCAGGAAAAAGAGTAAATTTCCCAATTAATTTTTAGATATAAGTTCCTATTTTCCTCAAACTAACTTTGTTCATATTGCATCCTCAACATTTAATATTGGTTCCAAAATGGTCGCTTGGTGTATTGTTGGGCAGCCTAAGACCTATAATGGCTTTTTGGGATTAAACATGAAGTAAAGAAACTCAGAACATCAGAAGAAAATAAAAGAAAAAGTAAGGCAAAGGTGAAACAAAAAACAAAAGAAACAGAAAGGTAAAATTCTAACCTATAGGTTTCCCTCCTTGGTTTTCCTTCTTAATTGCTCTCCACTCCCCCCCTCCCTGGTCTTTCCTCTGCTACTGCCTTCACACCATTATTTGCAATAAGAACTAAAATTCATTCGAAGACAAATTTGCAACTTGGGTAAAGTATTGAGTCGAATTTGGCAATTTGCTAGTGCAAAGAGCTTTGAGTTATCCTATCAATACACTTTTGTCTTACGTCTTTGCCTTTTACATTTACATTCTGTACCTTTGTCTTTATTTGTTCATGTGTAGTTTGCTTAATTTCTGTAGGGTGACAAGTTGAGAAGACGTGATGAATGGTCAAAGTGGGTTTCAGCTAGTGCTGATCAGAAATCATCCCCTTTGTCTCCGGTGGAACAGCTAGTGGGGAAGGTTGTTGTTCTCGATATAAAGAATGAGGAGGTCAATGAAAATAGAGAGGATGGAACTCAAGTGACATCTTCCCAAGAAAATTGTTCTGTAGGTGAGCTTCCATTATTAGAGAAACAGGCTAAAAAAGTATCAGTTTTTGGTAAAGCAGAAAACAGTAGGAAGAAATCTGGGTTCCATGGCTCAACTCTCAGAGTTGACAAAGGAAGTGGTGATTCAAGAATGGTGATGGCATCAGATGCTGTAGATGACTTATCTAATGATTTCTCAAGCACTTTTATGCTTGATGAAGAGATGGAGCTTGAGCATAAAAAGGACCAGCTCTCTTTGAGTGGAAGGTATAGATGATTGCTATAGCTTGATTTGTGCATTTTCTTACCTGGATTGGGCTGGTCTTGGTCTTGGTTTGCTTCATAGCTGGTTCTGCAGTCTTGTATCGATACACGGATATGTGGATGACTGGCTCTGCTGTTTACTTGTTCAGCTTATCTAATGCTATTGGGTCATATTATGTTCCATTTGCTTGTACTCATTGCAACTCTTATCATCTTTTTCCTCCCAGAATCTAACCACTTTGGTTCATATTATAGGTGTCTTCTTGTTCATCAGAATCTTACTACTTTGGTTCATAATATAGGTGTCTTCTTGTTCATCAGTAAGGGCAAGGTGAAAGCCTGTTTTATATGCATTTTTAACATATGGCCCCCCTAAACTCATATTGCTATACTTATATCCTTGTTCCTTCATAGGTTGGGGATTGGTGTGTATCTGAAGGAGATTGGTTCTGCTCGCGGGCATAAATAAAAAATATATAGCTTTTGTGTGTTAATCTTCTTGCTATAGCTGGTAGGAGGTCATCTGGTTGCCCAAAATAGGTTAAAAATGTTAAGTAATGATATATAATTATGAGCTTCTGAGATGAGACTAAGGAAGAAAAAGAATTTATCATAATTGCTTTCACTGTTATCTGATTTTCTTTGTTAACTCCACATGGAACAACAAAATTGTACTGTGAGGACGAACTTATATGAGCAAATATCTCTTACTGTTTCTCTATTGCTAACTTTCTTGCTATAGCTGGTAGGAGGTCATCTGGTTGCCCAAAATAGGTTAAAAATGTTAAGTAATGATATATAATTATGTGCTTCTGAGATGAGACTAAGGAAGAAAAAGAATTTATCATAATTGTTTTCACTGTTATCTGATTTTCTTTGTTAACTCCACATGGAACAACAAAATTGTAATGTGAGGACGAACTTATATGAGCAAATATCTCTTACTGTTTCTCTATTGCTAACTCTATTGTTAACATCTTGGTGGTCTTGCTCTATGAAGAGTTGACGAGGAAGATGATGAGATGGATGTTAATGATGAGGCTATTGAGAAACTTGTCATTGTAACGCGGGTAAGAAAATTGCTTTCCACGTCATTTATGTGGGTGATTTCAGTTCCAAAGGAAACTTTTTGGAAGTTGGTATGTGTTTTGACTTTACATGGTTTTATGTCAAACTTACTCCTAAGAGTTCTACTACATGCATTAACAAGTGGAGCATAGACTCCTATTTTATGTTACAGGTACTATAAGATTTTGTGTATTCTTGGTGATACTCACCATGTCCCAATTTATTTGTCATACTTTCCTTTTTGGTCTGTCCCAACAAGAATGTCATACTTCCTTAGGTAGAAACAATTTAACTTTAAACCACCCTTAATAAGATGATTTATAGCCACACAAATATCTATAGCTTGTTTTAGACCACAAGTTTCAAAAGTTTTCCTTTACTTCTTTAACTCTGCGGTGGGTCAAACACCACCACATAAATTGGGATGGAGGGAGTATTAGTTTCTAGATGCATAAAATGGGTGATCTTAAAATTTGATTCATTTGTTCATTGCTGATTGACATAGGAGTTACATTATATTACCTTCATTACATATCACAAATCCCATTATATTTTCTTGATTTATGGTGCCCCGTAATAGTATCTTAATTTGGGTCAAAATTTACAGATGTGTGGGCGTGCTTACTAGTAGTCTTTCCCTTTGGGTCTAACTGATCTTCTGAGTATGCAATTATGAGATTGGTAGTCCAAGGTCCTATTCACTATTTGTTCCAAGTGAAAGAATTCATGGGATTTGAATTACATAATTCAATGTTTTGTTCATTTCCTAATTGATGCCTATGCATCATTTTGTACTTCGGCAACGTGGGGCCTCAGGTAGTTGACCACATCTAAGTAGTAGACATGAATGAACTGCTGTTGACTATTTAATCTATATAAGAGGTCTTGGGAGATGAAAAGATTATAGCTTATTATTACTTACATGAATTATTGGTTATTAAGTTGCCTGCATACCCACTTATTCGTATTACAAGAAAATCAAAATTTGGTATGAAAAACAGAAATAAGAGGACTAGGTGTCCTTGGACCTAAACAGGAATTGAAAATTTATTAAATAAATAGAACCTCCTGGTCTTGTGGATATCTAGGAAGAGGCTTGGAGCAATACACCATGATGGAACAGGAAAATCGCTCAAGTAGATTTGATGTACCAAAGAAATTGATTTTAGGTTGTTTTAGCTTGCAGTGAAAAGAAAAATATGTTATTGCCCTTCCTATACACAGTCTGATGATTAGGCTTAAGGATGTGTAAGGTATTGTCAAGTTTAGCAAGTGATGTTATGCCAATTGTGGACCAACAACCAACTAAATGCTTTTTATTCCAAATAAAAGAGAGTTGGAGAAGTTTCTAAAAGAATGTGAATAAACAATTATAGGATTAGCCTCCGTTGTTCCAACAAATAGTAGCATGACTGGTGTCTCCCAATCTTCACCTTTTGAGTCTTGGGTCATTGATTCAGGTGCATCTGATCATATTTTTGGTAACAAATCTCT
This sequence comes from Nicotiana glauca, assembly GCA_026770625.1. Lineage (NCBI taxonomy): Eukaryota > Viridiplantae > Streptophyta > Magnoliopsida > Solanales > Solanaceae > Nicotiana > Nicotiana glauca. The sequence goes on from MU748752.1 coordinate 13,043, forward strand.
TTTCACTAGTATCTCATATTCCCAATCTCTTCCAATAGTCACAATGGCCAATGGGTCTCAAGCCATGGCAACTGCAATAGGTCAAGCAAGTCCACTTTCTTCCTTACCTTTAGACTCAGTTCTTTATATTCCTGGTAGTCCTTTTAATCTCATAGCCGTTAATCGCTTCTCCAAATCACTTAAATCTGTTGTTTTATTTCTTGATGACCTTGTTTTTATACAGGAACGCAGTACAAGGCGGATCATTGGTACCGGACGTGAATCAGATGGACTTTTTTACCTTATCCTTGCAAAATCACATGGACTCGCATCTTGTCTTCCTCCAATAACTTCTCCCGTTACTGATTCACC